>RJWJ010043792.1:0-12456 GCA_004363605.1 Indri indri | reverse complement strand
TAATCAGAGATTCCTAAGCTTTTTTGATCACAAAATCCTTCTATCACAGCGTATCTTGCTGCACTAGACAAATATTTCTGACAGTAAAATGTGGTAACCAGAGGACTGTTTTTTCCTTTGAGGATGAAGCTAATAGCAATACCTCACATTCGAACAGTGCATTGCACTTAACCAAGTGCTTTCATACCGCTCCTCACTCAACTCCCAAAATGAGCCTGCAGAGGTGGTCTTTGTACCCCCATTCACGGACAAGGCTCAGATATATTGAGTGGCATGCCCAGTGTCTCCCAGCTGGTCAAGGCACAGACCTGGAACTAGAGCCAGGGACAACCAGGTCACCAACTCCAAAATCATGTTAAGTTTTATGACCTTGACTGCTCCCAGATGCAAAGAGATGGTCTTTAACAGTGTTATTACTTTAATAGTGAAGCCAAAGCTTGGCTCCTCAGAGCTGTCATCCTGGTAGCTAAAAAGCCTATGCCTCTGAACCAGGCTTCTAGGCTGCTTGTCCTTAGTCACCTGACAATGGCTATCCTGACTCACGTACAGCGGAAGTACATGCTTATCCTCAGGTAGGTCGACTTTGAAGCTTGGAGCCATACTCAAGCATCCCAGCTTCTCTTTCATAGTCAATTACGGATCTCACACCCAGGAATTTATCCAAAACTTAAAAAAAAAAAAAAAACCTATTGTTTTAATCTTGTATCATCATTTGGGATAATGAGATCTATAAGTTAATTCTTCCAGGCTGTTGGAAGAAATAAATTTGTCAAAGAGGGAGGTAGACAAATGAGGACCACCTTCTAACGTGAGCACAAGACTCCCGAGACTCCCCTTTTTGTAGAATTAAATATATGCTACTAGACCTAAAGATTACAACATGTATCCTTGACTTATTAAAACCTAATATAAATTAGTACTTTCTTCCAATTTCTGGACATTAAGGACATTGGAATACTTTAATTCCATCTTCCTGTTTCTTATCTTTTGTGTATTGTTATGTATTTTAATTCTACATATATTTTAACTCTTTCAGATATTATTTTATACGGTTAATATTAGATTTTCCCATATGTTTATCCTTTATAATGCTCTTCATTCCTTTCTGCATCTCCTTGCTTCCATCTGGAATTCTTTCCATTCTACCTGAAAAACTCTGGTTAGTTTTTCCTTTAGTGTCTGTCAGCTAGTTATGAATTATCTCAATTTTTGTCTGACTGGACATGTCTTTATTTCACTTTCGTTTTTGAATGATACTTTTTTCTGGGTATAGGATTTTTGGTTAGCAGTTTTCATTTTTTTTTTTTTTAAGCCTTTTAAAGGTGTCATTTTATTATTCTTCGGCTTACTTCCATTGTTTTTGTTGAAAAATTGAGTATTGTGTCTCTTCACATAATATGTAATGTGTTTTTTGTTTTGTTTTACACTCACTGTTTTTACAATTTTTTTTCTTTGTTTTGTTTTTCAGCTATTGTACTATGATGTGCCTAGTTTGGGGTTGTTTTTTTTATTAGTCATCTCTTTGGGGTTTGTAGCACTTCTTGAATCTGTGGCTTTAAGTCTTTTGTCAGTCTTTAAATCCTCAGTCATTTTCTCTTTTATACTTCTTAATTTTTTTTTTTTCTATTTTTAGTAGAGATGGGGTCTCGCTCTTGCTCAGGCTGGTCTCGAACTCCTGACCTTGAGTGATCCTCCCGCCTCAGCCTCCCAGAGTGCTAGGATTACAGGCGTGAGCCACCGTGCCCGGCCCCTCAGTCATCTTCTCTTCGAATATTGTTTATGCTACATTCTCTCTCCTTTCCTTCCAGGACTCTAATTACACAAATGTTTTCACTGGGTCCCTTATACCTCTTAGGCCCTTTTCCTTATTTCCTAAATTTTTTTATCTTGTAATTATAGTGAAATCTGAATATTTTCTTCTGACCTATGTTCAGGTTCGTGAATATTTTCTTCGATTGTGTCCAATCTGCTTTTAAGTCCTATCAAGTACTTAATTTCAGTCCTAGAATTTTTCTCATATTTGATTCTCCTTTTGTTGCTGTTGTTGATTCTTTTTAAAACAGATTCTACCTATCTCTTGAAATGATAACAGCTTTTTCTCTTGATTTTTATTCATATGGTCTTTTCTCCAGGTATGCTTGGTGATTTTAAAAAATGTAATGCCAGAGACTGTGTGTGAAAAATTGGAGTGATAATTTGAGGTTCTAGAAGATATCTTCCTCCGGAGTGAATTTACTTTTGTTTCTGGCAGGCATTTAACTAGGAGAATATCTCCTTAATCTAATCTGAGAGTGAAATGATTCAGATCTGCGCTTCAGTCTGCAGTCTATTTCCAGGCTACCTTTACTACCAGTGTATAGCCCTTCAAGTTTCCCAGCCAAAAGACTGGGATGTTTGCTAGGACTCCTCCCCTTTGACAATCTTTGCATTCCAAGCTTTGTCTGCTCAGCGCTGTAAGACTGCCAAGAGCTCTTCTTAGCTGCTCAGCATCTCTGTACCATTTCAGAGTCAGAAAATGCCTCATGGAGAAAGTAGCTGCAGTTGTCAAACTGTTCACCTCTCTGTGTTTCCCTTTTCCATAGCTTCTTAGACCCTGTCTTAGTAGCTCTATGATGCTTTCGAATAGATATTTCTCACTTTTTAAAATCTAGGTTTTCTAGTTATTTGCATAAGGAGGGTTGGTCTGATCCACTTAGTCTATTGTAGCTAGAAGAACTCCCCCTAAGGAGTTAACTAGTACATCTCTATTTTATGATTCTTAGTTCCTGCACTTTTGTAACTTTTGCTTTAAAACTCAGTCCCAGAAGCTATAATGAAAAATCTCAGGACAACAAAAATAATTGGTGCCTTTGATATTATTATTTTTCAAGCAATATCTCAAAATACCAATAATAACTAACAATTATTGAGTGCTTACTCTGGGCTGGGAAATGTCCTCACACTTTGCATGTGTTAATTCATTTAATGGGATGCATGAGAGTCTCATGCTGTCCATTTTCATCAGTCACAGAATTTGACCAAAGGTAGGTCTTGGGTGAAAAATGACATATAATTCAACAAACAGAGCCAAGGCCCAACTGAAAGAAAGTTTAGACAGTATCCTGAGCTCTCAGATTATAGGAAATTCACAGGCAAAAAGGTAGTCTCCAAGTTCAAACTATTTCTCCATTAGACTTCTTCCAGTAGGAACTACCAGCAAAATTAGTTGACAACGTAAGACTAACAATGAGCAGTTTTCCTAGTGAAGGTGATGAATGTCTAAGTAAGTAGCAGAGAAGAAGTAACAGAATGAAGAGGAAGAGAAAAGGGACAATAAAGAGCTTATGTCAACTTCAGCTGTCCCTGGGTATCAAAAATCACCTTTATTTGCATTCAGCAGGTACCAAATAATTGCAGGTTTGGAGCACAGAAATGAGTTGAGTGACAATATGAAACAAGAATGGAATGGGGGTGATATGGTATCAGTGGCCTAAGACCCTGACAAAGAGGAAAGAAGGGGAAATTTAGGCTATTTGCCCAGAAAAGCAGGAATGTAATGCCAAACACCAGCTTTAGGGCATGTGGAAATCTCACTCCAGCTTCAACTACTAGCCACATACTTTCCAGTGATTCTCCTCACTCTCTGACTCCTCTAGCCTACGCAATAAACAGTGTGTGCCTCATTCTTGCTATTGCACAAAATTCTATTTGGCTCCCCCTGTATTCCAAACAATTTTGTTTCCACCAGTGGAAGCAGAATGGAGTAGTTGAAACACAGGCTCTAGAATATGTCTACCTTGATTCAACCCTGGACCTGACACCTGGGTGACCTTGGACAGATCATTTAACATTTCTGAGCCTGGATCTCCTAGTTGTGAAATAGGGATGATGATAACAACAGTTTCCAAGATGATACGAGATAATGCTAGTGAAGTGCTTG
Source organism: Indri indri (assembly GCA_004363605.1). Taxonomy (NCBI): domain Eukaryota; kingdom Metazoa; phylum Chordata; class Mammalia; order Primates; family Indriidae; genus Indri; species Indri indri. The sequence goes on along the minus strand of RJWJ010043792.1, from coordinate 8,537 downwards.
ACAAAAAATAAATATCGGCTGTGGCTATCATTTAACTTAATTCAGGGTTCTGGAGTATGTACGTAGGTCTTACATGGTTCACACCTATTGGTTCCCACATTTGAGAAGCAGCCTCAGGAGTTTTAAGGGAGGGAAAAGGAAGGGTAGGAAACATGAGAGGTTCCTTCGTTGCATGGATGGGCATGAACCAACAGTAATGATGCTCCTAAGGTTGGTATATAGATCTTTTTGGAGAAATGTTGCAAAATTTATGAACATGAGAGATCATTAGTCAGGCGTCCTGTTTTCACTGTGCCCCTGAGAGGCAGCTGGTTCTATTTCAGGACATCACAGGTCTCAACTTCCCCTACATACTCCCTCCAGAAATCCTGAGGCTGGATGGCATTAGGTTATGAAGTCCATGGTGTCTCCTCACCCTGAAGGTCAGAAGTGCTCCTCCCTGGGGCACAGGGACCTCCTGCTCATCAAAATCTCTACTCAGGAAACGGTCAAATGTCATTCATTCATTCATTTATTAGACATAGTCTTGCTCTGTCACCCAGGCTAAAGTGCCATGGCATCAGCCTAGCTCACAGCAACCTCAAACTCCTGGGCTCAAGCAATCCTCCTGTCTCGGCCTCCCGAGTAGCTGGGACTACAGGTGCGTGCCACAATGCCTGGTTAATTTTTCTATTTTTAGCAGAGACGCGGTCTCATTCTTACTCAGGCTGGTCTCGAACTCCTGACCTCAAGAGATCCTCCCACCTGAGCCTCCCAGAGTGCTGGGATTACAGCCATGAGCCACTGTGGCCAGCCAGTTATTTAGCTCTTAGTGTGAATTGAATTAATGTGTCATTTTACCCAAGTGAACGCACATTTTATGCCTTACCTTCACTCTGGAATGAAAGGCTCGTGTCCCCACGAAACCCGACAGAGAGCGATAAGAAGGGGAAATCTAGTCAGACAGCCATCACACGAGTCAAAAGAGCCTATCCCCACTTCCAGTTCTCATTAGCAGTATGGCTTTGGGTAATTTATTTTCCCTCTTTTTTCCTCAAAACCATCATTAAAGGGTCTCTAAAGTCCCTTCCAGCCCTAAAGCCCGTATCTATGATGGTGGTTTTAGTTGAAAGATCTGAAGCAGGCCCAGAAATCACCCACTGGCTTACACGGCCAGCCCATCCCAACCTGACGCAGGCAACTCCGGACACCCAGCCAGTGTGCCTGGCCCCCAGGCCCCACTCCAGCCTCATCGTGTAGTCCCTTCCTCACCCCTCCGCATCCCCAGGTCCTATCTAGCAGGCTTACGATGCAGTTCACAGAAAGCAGGATGATTTAACAGCTTTCCTGCTCCCTCCTCTGCCAACCGACTTAGTCTAACTGGCTCAGGACCAAGCAGTTTTGCTGTCCACAGCCTCCCATATGTAAAAATACTCCAGGCCCCAGCCCTCCCGCCTGGGCCATGGCGTCAGCTTCCAAACCCACTGGTCAGGGCCTTCACTTGTGGGCGGGAAGGAGGCAGCCCTGTGAGGCACTGGAGTCTAATTAAGTGCTGAGGAAACAAACCATGGGCTTCGATTTTAGCTCTGGAAATAGCAAGGGCCCAGAGTTCCTCTCTCCGGCCTGAGCTGTGACGAGATTTTCCTCCCTCTGCCTGCCGGGTGCAGAGGAGAAAGGGCTCCCGGGTGGCTGCAGCAGGGGGCCGAGGAGCGGGAGAAACAGGCTTGGGGGAGAGGGAGACGCAAGCCCAGGCCATGGGATATGCCCAGGCCATGGGATATTCCGTCCCCTCCCTCCCGACTTGGCATCCCAGCCCCTGACTCTAGAATGCACTGGCGTCCCTGAGTTCTTCGTCTCTCTGAATGCACTTCCGGAGCCCTGGTGGCTGAGAATGCTAAGCGCGGGCCAAAGTCGAGGTGATTCTCTGGGAAGATAACAGAGTACGCGTCACCGTGTCATGTATAATCAATCCTCTTGGGCAGTGAGGATGAGGAAAACATCCACAAATGGGTAAGTGGGAATAAAAGCTTCCACAAGTCAACTGAACGAGCGTCCAGCTGGCTCGGGTAGGTTTAGCCGGGCTCCTGAGCAGCTTTCTGTCCACCTCGCTGTCGCTGTCACCGTCGGGGTGGAGGGAAGTCAGCCTGCTGAGGGAGACGGCAAGGACCAGCTACACACGCAAACCAAGCTGGACGAGAGCGGGCGTGCGTGACCCGGGAATGGGGCCGAGGGCTCATTAGCTTTGCTCGTGGGGTGACTCGGTCACTCGCCCTATGCCAGCTCTTCTCACCCTGTATTCTCCTTACCAATTGTCCAATGCCACCTCCCACATAGACCATGGGGCATAAGTGTCACATGCTCTCCTCACACCCCCCGACCCCCACCAGCTGAAATGCTTTAGTTTCCTGCAGCCTCCCTTTGCGTCAGCCAGTACCGAGTCTGCCTCCCGTGGTCAGAGCGCCCTCACCTGCAGCAGCAAAGGGGAGGTGTGAGGCCCTGGTCAAGAACTCTCTAGATGAGCTCGTGAGCAAGCTCACCCGGTCCGCCCTTGCACGCGTGCCTGCCCAGAGCCGGCCAGGACGAGGGTGAGGCCCCGAGCGTCCACGGGGGCTGCGGAGACAAATGTTACCCGCACCTGCGATTAAACTAGTACTCACTGCTTCTGGGGAACAGCTGAACAAAAAGGAAGGAGAAACTCAAAGGAAGATCAATCAGAAAGGGCCGGAGTGAGGCCTCTGAACCTGCTACTCTTCTGCGAGAGCCTGTCCCTTGTGGCAAAGTTGCCACATGGGCAGATCCCTGCCCCAAAGCCCCTCCAGGTCATTCTTGGAGATACCTTCAGACGTCCTTCTTTCCTGCACAGTCAGTCCACCAACGTGTTTGGAGCACAGGCCACAGGTGCCTGTGGCCGTCAGAGTGTGGGCGCAGGGGAATTACGATAAAGTGCGATGGGGGCTGCATGGGGAGGGGACCCAGGGCTGAGGGGGACAGGGTAGAGGCACCTACCATGGCCCAGGGGTCATGGAAGGCTTCGCAGAGAGGGTGGAGCTGCCTCTCCTCCCTCTTCTCCAGCCCATCTCTCTCTCCAGAGTGGCCCTGGCACCTTGAGTCCCCTCAGGGCCCAGTGGGTCCTGACACAGCCCCTTTCTCTCAGCAGAGTCTGAGGCCACTCCAGAGGCGACACCGGGGCAGGATTGCTGATGCCAAGAAGGGGAGAATGGGTGGCTGAGGAGAAGCATCACTTACCCACCCTCTAGCCCTGCTCTGCGGGCAGCTGTCCCCACCCCCAGCTGTGCTTGTGGAGACACATCTCAGTGTGGTCAGACCACAAAGTTCCTATTTGGAAGATCCCGTTTTCTAACCACCTTGGCCCAACATCAATAGCAACCTTGCCCCACGAGAAGTGGCAAGGCATTTATTGCAGGAACCGCCAGCACCAGGGCTCAAAAACGAAGTTCAGACACTAGGAACTCCCCTCTGGAGTGTAAAAACGAGTTCAGAAATAAGAAAAACAAAGTTCTTACCCCAAGTTTCCTCCGCAGGAGACACCCTCGGCGCCCCTCCTGGCAGCTGCTGGGCCTCCTCCCAGGCTGGCCCCACATTAGGAAGTAACGATCCCCAGCTGTGCCAGCTTCCAGGCCTCCTTGTTAACCCCTTGCTTTCCTGCATCGCTACCAGAGAAAAATGAGGCCCTGGGAACCCTGTGCAGCGCGGAGAGGTACAGAGCACCCGCCACACATGGTAAATGGTGTGCACGGTACACAGTTTCTCCGAATAAACCACCTTAGTGATAATCGCTGCCATTTACGGAGTGACTCCCATGCTTTCTCCACCACCTTCATCTCCGCAACACGCTAGGAGGGAGGCACTGTTTCCCCATGTCCCAAAGGAGAACGCTCAGGCCAAGAGCCAGCGAGCAGATCCAGGATTTAAACTCGGCTCTGTTCTCTTCTTGCTCACCCATCACTCGCTTTGAGAAAAACTGCATTAAAAAAGATGACGATTAAAGAGATGATCACCACCGTCACACTGTGCATCTGTAGTAGTATTCAAACTTTAAAGCTAGAAAACGCAGAATCTCCGTTTCTCCCCAGCCAAAGGGGCTTGTGGACATTGAACAAGTGCCAGTTTCCTTGAGCTTCGGCAACCGTATTTCAGAATGGTGCCCCTCCCCCCAAAAATCTGCCTTTCTTCCCTCTTGGGCTTGCTGGCAGATCAAATAGATCCAGCTGGGCAAAAGCGTTATACACAGCAGAGGGCCGTGAAGAAGGATGATGACATTTGATGTCTACCCCATGGGTGGAACATTGTAGGACTCGGATTGTTTCAGAGTGAGCTTTGGGGCCGGATGTCCAAGAGCCCTTCGTTTCATTTGTGAGAGACAGGCTCTGAGGCACTGTGCAAGACCCTGTGATTTTTACAACTTTGGAAGACCAGAGGTTTATCAGTCCTCCACGGCTGAACCTGAGCTGTGCCACAGGTGACCCGCCGGCAGGAGCCAGGTGTGAGACATTTGCCTTGGCCCGCCACCTACCCTCCTCTTCTCACACTGGCGCTGTGTGAAATGCTTATCCTCCCATGGAAAGGATCACTGGGTTTACCACCCAAACCCAAAAATAACCCAAAGGTCCCTCGGGTGCGGAAAAGGTAAGCAACCATGATACGTTCATATAATACCAGCAGTAAAAAGAAATAGACCACTGCTACACACAGCACGCAGGAAGCTCACATGCTTTATGCTAAGTGAAAGAAGCCTCCTTCAAAAGGCTACACCATCGAATTCCATTTATATGACATTCTGCCAAAGGCAAAACTACAGGGCTGAGGACAGATCGGTGTTACTAGCGTAAGGGTGCAGGAAGGGAGCGACGAGAAGAGGGGGACACAAAGGAACGTGCGGGGAGATGGAGCCGTTCTGTACCCCGATTGTGTTGGTGGTTACATGCCGTGCGTTTGTGAAAACTCCTGGAACTGTATACCAAAAGAAGTGAATTTTACTGTATGGAATTTTTTTTTTTTTTTTGAGACAGTCTTGTTCTGTTGTCTTGGGTAGAGCACAGTGGTGTCATCATAGCTCACCTCAACCTTAAACTCCTGGGCTCGAGCGATCCTCCTGCCTCAGCCTCCCGAGTAGCTGGGACTACAAGTGCATGCCACAATGCTAATTTTTCTATTTTTAGTAGAGATGGGATCTCACTCTTGCTCAGGCTGGTCTCGAACTTCTGAGCTCAAGTGATCCTCCTGCCTCAGCCTCCCAGAGTGCTAGGATTATAGGTGTGAGCCACTGCACCCAGCCTACTATATGGAAATTGAGCCCAGTTTTTAAAAATTAAGAAATAAAATACTCTGAGAAAATTTTAAAAATAGATCATTGAGAAAGTAGAGAAATTCAGCAGGAAGTCTAGTAGTATAGCATAGCGTGGTACAGGATAGCATGATATTGTGTAGTGTAATGAAGTATAGAATAGTGTGTACAGTAGTGTGATGTGTAGTATAGTGTATATACAGTAGTGTACAGTGAAGTGCATAGAGTGTGTAATGTGTAAACAGTAGTGTCATGTGTAGTATAGTGTGGAGTCTGTCGTGTGTAGTATACACAGTAGTGTGTAGTGGATAGTGTATTTTGTAGTGTGTAGAGTCTGTCACGTGCAGTGTACACAGTAGTGTGCAGTCTAGTGTAGTGTATACAGGAGTGTAGGGTGTAGTGCAGCGTGTACTGTGACGTGTTATGCAGCGTACACAGTAGTGTAGTGCGTGGTGTGGTGCAGTGTGCAGTGGTTTGGGAACTTGGCCGCCGGTGCCCTAACCAGAGCAGGCGGCCGTCCCCTGGGGAAGGTGTTAAGCGTCCAGGGTGCCATCCCCGGATGATCGGATTGTCTGGATCAGGGGTAGCCCAGGAGTCTGCGTTTTCAGCAAGCCCTCCAGGTTGTTTCGGTTCAGGCGGTTAACAGCCCACATCTGAGGCCCACTATTAGGCCTTTCTCCGTTACTTCAGGATTATATTCTTCCGTGATCAGGCTCCTTTTGTCCCTTGGTGTTTCTAAGGGGACCACTGGCTTCACAGCAGTTGGGGAGGGACATCCAGGTACACGTCAGGGGAACTCCAAGATGTTGCCTGCGTTCCGGAGGCAGTAGGCTCGGTAGCCTAACCATCTGTCTCCCGGGGCCTGCACCCTGAACATCTTTCTCTATCAACCTGGCATCTTAGAAGGGGGCTCTAGCTAGGAATTTACCTGGCTTCTTAGGAAGTGGTAGCTGACCACAGGGGATATTGTTAAGATGAAATTTTGTCTGTCTAAAATGCTTGAGTTTTCTCACAGGAAAAAGAAATCCCAAGCTAGAGGCGTGCCACTCTGGGATGTCAATAATTCTGAGCCCTAGAACCACTAAAAGACAAGGATACCAACCTGTGTTCAAACCGCAGCTCCATCACTTACCACTTACGTGATTCTGGGCAAGTAGTTTCACTTCTTAAAATGTCGAATATCTTACATTCACATGTAAAATAGTGCTGACGACTATCCTTCCCTTGCAAGGATCCTGTGGGGCTTGAGCGGACCCATGCTGAGGTAGTTAGAGGTGACATGTTACGTTGGCTGAACTTTCAAAAGATTCAGCAAAAACAAAAACACATACACATATATGTACATACGTACATATATAAAACGGAAATGGAGAAACGTTAAGATTTGTAGAATCTAGGTGATGGGTAAATGGCTAATCATTCTTTTAGCGCAGTGTGTAGAGTCTGTAATGTGTAGTGTAGTGTATGAAAATTTGAAAATTTTCATAATAAGATCAGAATAAGAGATGATGAATCTAAGGCCATCAGCCCAGGGCCTGTCACCTGGTAAGTGCCAGCTGGCCCGGGAGTAGGGGAGGTGAGGATGGCGGGGCAGGGCATGCAAGAGGACAGGGAGGGGGAGAGCAGGAGAGAGGGCTGCAGCTGGCCCAGTGCTGGAGGGGCCCCTGGAGCCCTGCAATGCCCGCACGTGGTGGGGCGTGGTGTCAGAGCTGCCTTCACGCCTCCGTCTCCAGGGGATCTGGGGGTGGGGGCCGGAGAGCCCCCTCTGGTCAGGAGGCTCCTGGCAAGGTCCTTTCCCTTTCCTCAGGGATCTAGGAAGAGCCAATTGGGTCATTTTCAGGCACTCCAGGCCCTCTTGGCTGGGGTGAAAACATGACAGAGATCCTTTGGGCCGCCGACCGTTTGCAATTTATAAACACTCTGAGCCCCTGACTCACAAGAGTCTTGCCCAACAGCTGTCTGAGCACCAGAGTGTAAATGGACAAGGAACGAATGGCAGAGCGAGGTCAGCGAGGCCGTGAGGACAGCCCAGGAGCCCCTCTACCCTGCAGCTCCCCTCCGCCAAGGACTCCCACCCAAGCCCAGGTCTGCACCTCAAGGCGTCTTCCAGATCCGGGAGCATGAGTCCAACCTGGTTTCTGTTGCTGCTGTAACAAATCGCCACAAACACCATGAATTTATGATCTTACAAGTCTAGAGGTCAGGAGTCCAGCATGGGTCTCACTGGGATCCAGTCAAGGTGTCGGCAGCGCCGGCTCCTTCTGAGGGCTGTAGGTGAGCGTCCATGCCCTTGCCTGTTCCAGCTTCCAGAGGCCGTTCTCACGGCTTCACCTGTGGCCCTTCCTCCATCTGCAAAGCCGGCAACGGCCAGTCGAGTCTTTTTCATGAGGCCATCTCTCCAGTTGTGACTCTTCAGCCTCCCTCTAGCCCGTTTAAGGATCCTGTGATCGCATTGTGCCCACCTGGATAATCTCCTTCTTTTTAATGAAAGTCTGCTGATAGCAACCTAAATCCCCCCTTGCTATGTAACCTAACGCATTCACGGGTTATAGGAATTAGGATGTGGACATCTTTGGGGGGCCATTATTCTGCCTTGGCAGAAGACATTCCTCAATGAGTGGGCATCTTTACCTTGTACCCCAGGGATTTCCCAGCTTTAGTGAGCTTCAGACTCATGGGAGACGATGTTGGAAAAGGCAGAATTTTAGGCCCTGCCGGATTCTGACTCAGTACTTCCGGAACAGGCCTAAGGAATCTGACTTTTTGGCAAGCTCCCTTGTGCCTTCCTGATGCACACGATACAAAGACCACATTATGAAAAATCTATTTTCCTTTGTCTTTGGATAGGGTGTAGGAGCCACATTTTAGAAACCTAATTATAAAATCTATGGTCTATGATTTATTGAGCAATTCCAATGTACTAATAAGTATACCTAAGTTTTCTTTTTTTTACTAATATATTGAGTATTGATATAGCTAAGTTTATCAAGCACTTACTATGTGCCAGATTCTGTTCTAAGCACTGTCCACATATCATCTCATTTAATCCTCACAGCAACACAACGAGGTAGGGTTATTATTATTATCTCCATTTCATAGGTAAGAAAATGGAAGCTCGGGGGGTTAGGTAATTTACCTAAAGTTGCCCAGGCAAAGCCAGAAGCCTACATCACTCTCCTTTCCTGTTTCTAAAGCTTGAGCTTTAATCACTAGAGCTAGCACAGTGTTGGCACACAGTAGGCCCTCAACAAAT
>RJWJ010043791.1:0-12443 GCA_004363605.1 Indri indri | reverse complement strand
GCTTTATTGAGGCTCCTTACAACTTACATTATGCGGAAGACGCCGAAAGCGGAAGGGTGCAGGCTTATATAGGTTGGGCTACGCAAGGCAATGAGTCAGCAACGAGCATGCGCACTGGCTTGTTTACCCGCACCGGAGAGGGGCGTACCCCAGGATGTGGGCGCCATCTTGTAATGGCGGTGCAGGCTTCCCACAGCTGGACTTTCTTGTAGAATTTGTTTGAAAGGCTTCTGCTACTAAAAATTTGAAAACCAATATATTAGAGTAGGGGTCAGCAGAGTTTCTGTAAAGGGTCAGATCATACATATTTTAGGTTTTGTGGGCCATATAGTCTGTGTTGCAACAACTCAGCTGTCCCATTGTAGTGTGAAAGTAGCTATAGAACACATTACGTAAATGAACTATCATGACTGTGTTTCAATAAAACTTTGTTTACAAAGACAAGTGGCAGACTGGATTTGGCTTGTGGGCTGTAGTTTGCCAACCTCTGTATTTAGAGCATTTGCTATACATGGCTAGATTGGACTATCCAAATTAGTTACCTTGTTGCCTTGAATGAAGGGGGGCAAATGAGCTGCCCCCTTATTCTGTATTAACTGTTATTTTCAAGAGGAGTGTCCTAAAACAGTTCTGATTTTAATAGTGTCACCCTGTGGGTAGCTGTGCTGAAATTAAGTATTTAGTCACATTGTTTCTGAAAACTGTCAACTTTAAGTTAGCCCAAGTATACAGCTTTTTATATGTTCCTTAACATAAAATAATCTGTAAGTCGAATGTGCTATATTTGAGGATGATGATTTTTTTATGGTGAAGATTCCTTGGAAAATTTACTCATTAACTAACACTTCTGATCTCATTTGCTAGAGTAAGCGTAGAGTTTAACCTAAGCATACTAACCTAATCTTCCAAATTAATGTTTCTTTTTCTTTTGCTCACAATAGCTTGGATCATCTGAAAAAGGGCCTGAATAAATGTATCGTTTGTTACTAGCTAAAAACTGTCATCATTAACTTGATTAATCAAATGCTGCTCTTAAAGATGGATTGAAACACAAAATAGCCAGCCTGGTTCCACATAATGAAGAGATTAATTTGACACACAAGACAACCAATTTAGTACTCCTCAATGATCGTGCTTTATTTAGAAAGCCATCAATTAGTGTATTTTTCCTTGATGTACTATTTTGTCTTTCTAACAAGAAACGATTATTCCCTCAAAAGTTAATCTGCTTCCCTTAAACATAAAAGGATATTTATCTCAGCATTTTAAACTCCAAAATGTGAAATTCTGCCTTATAAGAGAAAATTAGTGATGGATCTAAAAACTTACAGTGGAATTCTTTATGTTAGGGTATTGCTAATTTTCTTTCTGTAATGTGATTGTGAATATGGTAGTAGAAGTCAAGGCAACAGAGACCCCAAGGGCTTCTGGTCTTCCTTCTTTTGGATGTAGATTAAAATGGCCTATGTACACGCTGAGATGTAAACAGTGCGCTAATTTGCAAAAAAGTTAATTAGATTTTACTGCTTTTTAAAATGTATGTGGCCGTTGCGAGAAGTTTTTGGTAAAGTAAAAGAATATTAAGCCACGGTATTAGTTTTCTTTATAGGATTGATACTTAAGGCAACTGAGAAGATATATCCATGTACTTTATGCGGCATATGAACTTTTTAATCATCCGCTATTGAGTAGCATTTCTTATTATGAGGAGAAGAAACAGGAGCAAACATTTCATGACTAACTTATGGCTAATGATGCTTTCTGGACGTTGTGTTTACTGTGCATGAGAAGTTGGATTTGATGTTTAAAGAGTTCTGAGCTGGATTGGATTTCAAATGCGAGAGTTGAGGAATTTTTAAAAAGAGCGATGCTGTTTCATTAATAGTTCATGGAAATTTACCATTTGAAAGGCTGATCTGATGTGTTTTAGAACCTATGCAGGTTATTAGATGACATGCCATTTATGGATCTGACAGATCGTTGAAATCTGTTTTGTTTTGTTTTTTGCTTTTTGTTTTGGGGTTTTTGTTTGTTTGTTTGTTTTGCAGGGCGGGACCTTGGCAGGATGCTTGTGAGTGAAGCGTATATATGTCTTTCATAAGTGTGAATGGTTGGTGTTTCTGCCTAAGTGTGCCAGCCTCCTGGTGCTGGTGGGAGCTTTCCAGGATGCCAGGGGATGTCAAGCATGAGCAGGGACACTGTGAGTGATAGCGCAAGCTAGACTTTCCTGGTTCTGCAATTTATCTTGCAGGCTTTCCCCTCATCAATGAAGCAGCATGACAATGAAATAAAAAGCAGTTATTAAACATTTCTCAGTTACCCACTATTGTGGGCCACGCTGATGTTAACTTTATGATTATGCTCTCTGTTCACAAGGCAGGAGCCCTTGGAGGCTGTTTGGAATTGGGTCCATGAGAGAATTGGTCAAAACTTTCCTCGCTGATTTGAAAGATGTAAAGAACAAACATTTTAAAATTGTTCAATGGATTTTAGACACTTATTTCTCAAGAGAATAATCCTGGACTGGGAGCCAGGACTATTGTGTTCCTGTCCTATCTCTACCAACAAGCAGTGTGTCACCTTGGGCAAGTTTCCCTGCTCTTTTAGAGGTTGGAAAAGTATAGATTTGTTGCTCACATAGAAAGTGGGCAACATGAGAGAACAACATGAGAAGAATACATTAATATTTTAATAGTGTTCAGAGGCATAAGCATGAGCAGTTGTAGAAAATATGTACTTGAGGGAAAAATAAGTTTATCACTGAGAATAAATTCCCACAAAGCTGAGAGAATCTGTGAAGGATTGATGATGGCTTGACCTTCAACACATTCACATATTTTCTATTTCTTAAATGCAAAACCATCTCTTCTTCCCCCTTCCTGCTGCCCTTTCTCCTGGTTACAAAAGAGAGCTTTTTTTTTTTGTAGAAAATTAGGAAAATATAGAAAATTACAAAGAAGGAAATGAAAACAATTTTACTATCCATAATAAAAAACTTAAAGATTTTAATATGACCTTATAGTTTTCTTGCTTCTGTGTCTATATGTGTGTCTACATACACGTATAATCAAAATCATACTAAATATAGTATTTATAACCTATTGTTTTTATTTAATAATATACCATGGCCATTTTCTCACATTCTTCTAAAATATGAATTTAAAATAAATACATAGTATTCCAAAACATGCAATTTGTTTAAAATATTTTCTTTCTTGTTACAAATAGTTCATTGACAAAAAAAAATTTAGAAAATATAGAAAGGTAGGAAGAAGAAAAACAAAATCGATGGTAATTCTATTACCCAAAGAAATTAGTCTTTTCTTCCAGTCTGTTTTTCTAGGCATATTCACAATATTTATAATTTGTATTTTCCCTTTTTATTTAACCATACAGCATACATATTTTCCCATATTATTAAAATTTATCTTACATATTAACATTAAAATTTATAGTTAAATTTTTAGTTGTAGAATTCACATTTGTGATTATTTCTGTGTGATTATGTATATAATGTATGCAATTATCTTTTACAGTTAATGTACTTAACATATTTATTGAGAGCCTAGAACCTAGCTAGACACTTGGTATACACATGCAAACAGAACAGACACAAATTATGAATGATAGTATATATTCTTACATAATCCTTTTGTTTTCTTTACCAATATATGTTTACATGTGAACTAATTCATTTCAGTGCTGTCATTGTAAGTAGCTGCATTGTGATCCATGTGTATCATCATCTGTTTCACTAATTTACCATTGGTACACATTAAAATTGTTGTTAATTTTTCCCTAACAGCATTGTGATAAATATCCCTATAGTCAATTCTTTTTTCACATTTTTAATTATTTTCCTATGACAATTTTCTAGAGTTCCTAGAGTGTAATGTCTTGATTAATAGGCATACATATTTTTACGACTTTTGATATCTATTGCCAAAATGCTACTTAGACAGGTTGTACCAATTTTCATCCCGAGCAGCAATGTAGGAGTGCCATTTTCCCTTGCAGAAGATGGCATATCATTGGTGTTTTAATTTGGCGTGTCCTTAATTCCTAGTAAGTTGATTCCCTAAATGTTTATTGACCACCTGTATTTCTTCATTGGTGAATTCTTTTTTAGGTCTATTAGTCATTTTGGGGGTAGGATATTGGTCATTTTTGTCCTGATTTATATGAACTTTTAGAATTCTAAAGTTATTAACCATTTTTAATGCTGCATATAGTTTTCTAGCCTGTAGTTTGATTTGAATTTTTTTATTGCATTTTTGACATCTGCAAGTTGTACATTTTAATGTAGTCAAATTATCAATTTTTTCCTTTATAGTGCTGCCTTATGTTTCATGCCAGAAAGCCCCCCATCATCCCCAGATCATATATATTTAAAACTTGCATAATTTTATTTTAAAATTTTAATCTAAGTGAAAATTATTTATTTATTTGACTAATAGAATGTAAGGGCCTACTTATTTGTCCTAAATAGCTAATCAATGATCCCAGCACCATTTAGTGAATAATTAATCTTTTCCACAATGATTTTAAGTGCCACCTTTATATTTGCTTGGGTGTATTACTAGGGTTTCTAGTCAGTACCGCTCTCTGCTATTTATTGTATAGTTATTGTTCATTTAAATATCTGGCAGCACAAAATTATCTTTTCTTTTTCTTTCTTTTCAGTGTTTTCTTGAATACTCCTTTTTATTTTTTCAGATGTATTCTTTCCCTTTTCTTTATTCAGATATAATCTTTCTTTGCTTTATCTTTTTAAACTCAATAATTATTTAAAAGGCTGTTTCCATATTGCCAGAGAGCTGCTCTCTCCTCCATTTATTAATTTTCTAATTTTAGACCACATGTTAGAAATCTTTGCTTTTGTTTTTCAAATTTCATGAATATTTCATTGAGGTCTTAATTAATGGTAAATTTTTGTTAATGTCTCATTAGTTTTTGAAAAGAATTTATTCTCTGTTGGTACAAACTTTTCTCATGTAAAGCTATTAAATCTTTTTAAAATGTATTATTCAAACATCTTATTTCTGAAATTTATTTTTGTTCCATTTTATCTGTCAGTTTTTGAGCGTGGTCTGTTAAAACCTCCCTCTATGATTGAGAATTTGCTAAATTACACTTTCATTTTTAATAGTTTTGTTACATTGTTAGGTACATAATGGTTCATCACAGTTTTATATTCTTGGTAATTGGTTATCCTTTTTGATCCATTTGAATTTTGGATTTGAATTCTATATTGGATTTAATTCTACCTTGTCAGAATGATTTAGCGTTTTCCTGGTTTGTGTTGTTTTAGAATTATTTTTAGTAAAAAACTACAAATAGTTTTACGAAGTCCAACAGTCTTAAAAGGAATATAAAACCTTTAGTACCTGGTTTTCCCCTGCTGCCACTTCCAAAAGATACACATTTTTCAATCCTTTTAGCAGTTTTTTATAGTATTTACTATAAGCACTAGGTTTTTAAAAAATATGCTTGTATGGTTATTGAATTATTATCTAAGAAAAAAAGGACTTCTCTCTATTCTCCCAATATAATTGTGTCACAATTTTTAGTTAAATAAATTTTCGGTATTTTCTTCACACATAGCTAACAATACAGCTAATATTTATTGAGTGCTTAATAAATGCCAGGTTTATCTTTAAGTGCTTATACTCATTAATTAATTCCATCATCACAACAAACCTAGTAAATGCTCTTATTACTTATGTACCCATTTTATAAATGGTGAACTAAGGCTCCAAGTAACTTACCATATGACTGTATTTTCACTATGGAGCCAAAGCAAGAACTATGATTAAATTTCCTTTCTTATTCAAATTTTTGGTTTTCTTGCAGTTTAGAATTGCCTCATTTTAAAGTTTGCTTTATTTGCTGCATCACTAATTCTTCCCCCAAGTAAATATAGAATTCCTCTGAATATTATTTTCCTCATGATCAAAATGTAACAGGCATCCATCAGGCCCCTCCATCCCACTCATCTATCCTGGAATCTCTCATCCTCCTGCTCCAATCTAGAAGGGTTGTTTTCTAGGCCTGCGCACTTGTATTGCATTCTTTATACCCTAAATTCTGTATTACATCCTCTCTTGCTCCTGCATTTTGATGGAGTCCATTCTCCAATAGCTTCCTGATAAATGGCACAGAAGAGATACATTTTTTGAGATTTTCTATGAATATGTATTTATTTTACCTTATGCCCAGTCTGTTTGAGTAAAGAATTCTAAATTGGAAATAATTTTCTAGCAGAATTTTGAAACCATTGATTCATTTCTTTCTAGTTTTATGTAGCGGGGATGTAGCTCAGTGGTAGAGTGCATCCTTGGCATTTCTTCCTAGTTTTAAAAATCATTCTTGAAAAGCCTGATACCATTTGATTTCCTAACTTTGGTATTTAACTTTTTTCCTTCTTTGGAAGCTTTTATGAACTATTTTTATTCCAATACAGTGACAAGTTCATTATAATGTATCTTTGTGTTCATCTCTTCTCATTTATTAATATTATGCTGGGCCTTTTTAATATAGAGTTTTATATCCTTAGGTTCTAAGAAATGTTCTTGTATTACTTTTTTGATAATTTTCTCATCACCTTCTTCTTCCTTTTTTCTTTTTTTTTTTCTGAAACTCTGATTAGTTAAATATTCATCAGACTGTTGTCCATCATTTTGTTGTTTGATTCTACTTTCAGGGAGATTTCATTGACTTTATGTTCCAGTGCTTTCACTGATTTAAAAACCATTTCTGCTATCAATTTTTTAATTTTATGAGCTCTTTTGTGATCTGTGACTGATATTTGTAAAATGCAGTGATGTGTCAATTAATAATGGGCATACATTCTAAGAAAGGTGTTGTTAGGTGATTAGAAATATATTAAATTTGTAGATGCAGTTTAAAATGTCTACCCTTTTTTAAAAACCAAGTGTGTAATTGAGACTGTGTGAAGCAAATTTAGTGTGTACAACTCAAGTTGATCAAACACTGGAAGATAATACTTTTATATACTATACTATTTTCTATATTTATAAATAGATTAATAAGGTCAAAGACTTAGGAAATACAGGTTTTAAAATTTGTGACTTTGAAGTTTAACATTTTAAATTAAAATATTAAATTTTAACTTAAAATAAGTCATTTAAAAATATTTTTCAGTAAAAAAATCCTACCCATTATCTTAAAAAACCACATTGATATTCCCCATTTAGACTCAACAAATGCCCTGTTTTTAGGCCCATGCCTAACCCTGCCTTCCCGATAAGGGGTTCTGTGGTATGGCTTCCAAGGTTTTAAAGTGTGGCTTGATTCTGCTGGCATGCCCCTCTGCAAGCACTTGGTGTTTATCTTTCTCAGCTTTGTTAACTCCCCTACTTCCTATGTCCCCCCGAATTTGTTCACATCTTTTCACTATTGTTGTCTTCTCTCTTGCAAGCTTTGTCTCTGTGAGTTTAGACTTTCTGTGTGTGCCATTTTTGTGGGGTGTTGGGATAAAGTAGAGATAAATGCATGTGCTGTATCTTCCAGGTTTACCTGAAATTCAGTATATCTTTTCCATCACTTTATTTTCAGTGTTTGTGTGTAACTTCAGTTTAGCTGTTCCTTACAAATAACCAATGCTGAAGTTTAGTTGGATTAAAAACAACAGAAACTACAAGGCATAGATCTGAGAATCTTTGCTTTAATAGGAAAGTTGAACACATCCCATTCTTCGTCATAACTTACGTTTGCTAATCTCTGATATTTTGTAGTGAGTTCTATTTGTTGTGCTTTTTAAAAAATCTACAGTTTTGGAGTCATACATATTTTTATTTTTCTAGTATAGCTACTCATTTCAAGCAATAATGTTTAAACTTATATTTGAAAAAAATCAATGTTGAGAATTTTTCAACATCTAAAACTTGCCACCATGACTTTCCTCTTCTTAAGATTCCCCTGCCCCTTGCCATCATCAATGTTTTGTCTAGAATAATCTGATTTTTAGCTACAGTTTTTATTCTATAAACAAAATAATGATCGTACTTTATTAGGAATTAATTCTTAATATTGCCTTAAGGTCCACATCTATATTATCAATATTACTTATACTCAACCATAGCTTTTGCTGCTTTCTTCATCACTCTTGTCATGTTCTTTGCTGAATTCATTTTATTTGAATGGTTATTCTCAAGTATTTTTTTCCAGAAAGAGCTTACTAATGGTAAATGTTCTGAGTCTTGCATCTGAATAGGTCTTTATTTTGTTCTTACACTTGCATGATAGTTTTGACTGGGTATTAGATTCAAAGCAACTTTCTTTCAAAACTTTAAAGAAATTGTTGCCTTGTCATGCTGTACAAAGATGTGGGTAAGAAGTCTGACACTAATTTAAATTTTTCTCCTGTGTTTTCACTTTTACAACCTTAAGTATTTTTCTTTAAGTTCAGAAAACTTTACTAAGCTGTATCGAAAAATGGCTTTTTGTTTGTTTGTTTAATCCTTTCTACGTGATCCTTGGTGGGTCCATTCAGTTTAAAGATTAGAATCTTGCTTTAGCTTAGGTAATTTTTCTCCCTATTATTCCTTTATTTACCTCCCTATTTCTCTATTTTTCCTCTCTCTCTCTCTGGAACTCTTTCTATGAAGATGTGTGAGCTTCTGGTTCTATTCTTCATGTCTTCTTACTTTTTCCCCATTAAAAAAAAAATCTCTGCTCTTTTTCATTGTTCTGAGAACATTCCTTTGTTTAGTATCCTAGCTCAGTTTTTTTATTGTCTACTATTCTGTTCTGCTCTTCAGCTCCTGTTTGAGTATTTTAGCAATCACGTTTTAAATTCTTAAAAATTTATTTAATAATGACCTGTTGTTTTTCCCTTATGAAAGAGATTTCCTGTTAAATACCTATAAGGCTACTAATTATACTAATTTAATCATTTTCCTATTTCATGTATTAAATGCTTCCTTGAGTATTAATTCTTTTCTTTTAAAAAATATATTGGTGCTTTTCATGCTGAGGCTTTTCTTAAATATTTGGTGATTTTTTTTTAATGTGCTCATATATATGCAGAAGACAGTTTAGATTTAGTAGCCAGGTGAAAATCCCTGTTTGCCTGTCAGTGAACACCTGTTCTGATTACATAAACCTTGTCTGTAAAGTTCCTATTAGCACAAATTTGCTATCTCACAGTTCTTGAGGTCAGATGTCCAAAATGGCTCTAAAAAGGGGCTAAAATCCAGGTGTCGGCACCACCCTCTGGAGACTCTAGGGGAGACTTTGTTCCTTGCCTGTCCAGCTTCTGGAGACAGCCCACATTCCTTGGCTGATGGCCCCTCCATTTTCAAAGGCAGCGTCACACTCCTCAGACCCAGCCTCTGTCTCACACCTTCCCTAACGCTGATTCTCCTGCCTTCCTCTTTCATTATAAGGACCCCCATGATTACATTGGACCCTCAAGATCCTTCACTCAATCACATCTGCAAACTCCCCTTTTCTGTGTAAAGGAACATTTTCACAGGTTCTGGGGATTAGGGCATGGGCATCTTTGGGATGCCCTTCTGCCTAACACTCCCTGGCTAGGATGGCTGTACTGTGCTCCTTGTCCCCTGTTGTGGCCTTTAAATGACCTCAAGACTCTCCTAGTTCTCTGCCCAGCACCCAATCCAGGAGTCTCCCTTGTCTGGCATCTGTTCTCCTGGTTCTATTCTGGGGGAAAATTTTGGATTCAGAAGACCCAAGAACAGGGATTTTGTTTGTTGGTTTGGGCTATTTATTAGTTTTGTTGCCTACTGCTCAAGGCCTTCTCGTTCTGCTGGCTTTCTGTGCTGCTGGATCCTTGTAGGTCTTCTGTGTGCTGGATGAGAGAGACTGACTGTGTTAGCACTCCATGCTGGATTACATATTTGAAGCCTACTCCAGATGCCTACTTGTCTTTGACCCTTGCCTTTCTAACATTCTCCTACTGATAAGGTGTAGAGGAGAAGAATGAAAAAGCAACTTCTTAGGGTTTTATTTAAGGTTACCTAATACAGGAAGAGTAAATAATGAAATGTAAGTTTTATGACAACCTTTTAGTGCTCAGGTTGTATTATGTTGGGACGTCTTTTGCCTGGAGGGAGGGAGCCAGTCGTGTAGACTATATTACAAGGGTATATTAACATGACTCTTTGAAAATACATGTTCTGGGAGCTGTAAGGTCTCAATATCTGTTAGTATTCTGCCAAGAATAGCTATCATGACAGAAATAAATTCATTTTCAAATTTACTAAAGCTACAAGGCTTCTGTGTCTCATTGCTTCGGATGCGAATGTTGCATATACTTTCAAAGTATTCACATCAGAGGTTGACTGTGTATGTAACTGTTCCTATGGCACTGGAACAAGGTCAAATAGCTGAGGAGAAACTGAACTCTGTTGTCTCTGACAGCCTTTTCTTATTGGCTTTATGTCCCCTGGATTGCAGGGGTGGAGAACCTGACGACTTAAGGCCACATGTGGCCATTTAGGTCATTAAGTGTGGCCTTTTAAATGAATCCAAATTTTACAGGAAAAGTCCTTTTATTTTTATTAATACATTTTTGTTCCTCTTTTTATTTTATTTTTAAAATGCACATGTTTAAAATTCCAAAGAATAAAATAAGTTTCTACGAAATAATCCCCCCAGATGGACTGGCACAATTGGAACATTAGTAAGCTATAAGTGCTAGATCGACGGCTGATACACTCATTATTTAGTTGTAACTTCCCCGGCGACTGGTGCCACTGCCGCACAAGCCTGGTTGGAGAGAGTTTATGGGGATCGAGTACACCAGTTACCAGCTTTTGACAATGGTGCACTGTGTTTCTGTTTGAAGTGGAATTTGTGAATAGTTGCACAGTTGCTCGACAGTATTTTTTATTTCTGTCTTACTAACAGCCCATCATGTCAAAGAAGACCAAGAAAACACTGAAGGAAGAAAGCAGATTTTTAATGAGGGTTGGGAATTGCAGTATTATCTTGTTTCTGCTAAAGATAAGATGATTTGCTTGCTTTGTGATACTGCAATATCAACATTAAAGAAAGTCAATGCTCATCAGCATTATAACACTCATAAGGACCACAGATATTTTAAATGAGAGGGAGAGGCGCAAAAGGTTGTACTGTAGAAATTAAAACATGAAAAGACAATTCTTTAAAGCAGCAGTAAGACCTGGAAATAATGCCAGTGATGGAACTTACAAAGTAGCTTATATACTCAGGAAAAAAGTGAAGCTATTCAGTGATGTCGAAGTTGGGAAAGAATGCATCGTTGAAGTTGTGGTGTGCTTAGACCTCAACAATGTTTTGAAATACAAACAACTGCCTCTTTCGAGGAGAACCATAAATGATCGGCAGCATGAATTAGCCTTCAACTTAACAGAACAACTTCATGCAATGCTTCAAAAGGAAAATATATATTATTCAATCCCTTTGGATGAATCAACTGATACTACTGACTCGGCACAGGTTTTATCCTTCATTTGGGTCATAACAGAAGATTTTCTTTGCTACAAAGAGTTACTCACTTGGGGCACTCTTGCAGACAGAACACAGGGAATAGATATCTTCAATAACTTTCAAGATAAATGCAGTGAAGTTGGACTGAATTTGGTAAATTTAGCGAGTGTATGTACAGACAGTGCACCTTCCATGGCAGGAAAACATGAAGGATTTATTGCACAGATAAAAAAAAAAAAACATTAACAGACCCAGATACTCTCATTTCTTTTCATTGTATCTTGCATCAACAAAACCTCTGTGCTAAAGCTACTATTTTAAGTGACACTTCACAAAAAGTTGTAAGTATTGTTAACTATATTGATGCAAATGCAACACAGCATCATCAGTTTCGTAACATGCTAATGTTGAACAATGAGATATTTGGTATGGATTTGCCTATCATTCTAAAGTGCATTGGCTATCGCAGGGACAGGTGTTAGCCAAAACTTTATCTCTGCTGAGAACAGATAGTTAAATTTTATGAACAACAGAATCAGTAATGTGAATTATTGAAAGAAGTTTTCTATAGAAATGCAGCATTTCTGTGTGATATCATGTCAAATCAAAATGACTTGAATATTCCTTTGCAAGGTAAAACTAAGTCTATATATGATATTTGGCAAAAAATCCAAGCATTTTGAAAAAAGCTGTCCTTTTTCAAAGCACTTCTTTTTTTTTTTTTTTTGAGACAGAGTCTCCCTCTTTTGCCTGGGCTAGAGTGCCATGGCGTCAGACTAGCTCACAGCAACCTCAAACTCCTGGGCTCAAGTGATCCTTCTGCCTCAGCCTCCCAAGTAGCTGGGACTACAGGCATGTGCCACCATGCCCGGCTGATTTTTTCTATATATTTTTAGTTGTCCCATTAATTTCTTTCTATTTTTAGTAGAGACGGGGTCTCGCTCTTGCTCAGGCTGGTCACGAACTCCTGAGCTCAAACAATCCGC
>RJWJ010043790.1:0-12447 GCA_004363605.1 Indri indri | reverse complement strand
GTGCAATGAGATAATATAAGTGGAAGATGAATGAAAAAATTCTCTGCAGAATGTAAATTATAATTCTGACTATTATTATCAATTAGTGATCAAATTTTAACCATCAAAATACAACTTTGAGTCAGTTCTCTTCAGCAGGGAGAACTAGCCTCTGCTCTCTCTATGGACTAGAGAAAATAAAAAATAATTTAAAAAAAAAGATAACTTTGGAAACTGGCAACAACTTTAAAGGTACTGCTTGCTGAACTTTATCACACATATTATCTCTGTTGTATAATTACATGGGCTCAGCACTTTTAAAACATGATCTGTTAAGGCAAAATCCAAAATATGATTTAGAAGAATCTATGACTTTAGGACACTCAAGTGTAGGAGAAGAAGAATCTCCTGACCCTTATTCTAACACTGGATTTTAACAAGGAGCACGTAGTGGCATTTCAGCGATGAGTACTTCTAATCCGGGCCCTTTTAGCTATCCTAATTCTTTTTTCTATTGCACCGTGATGATGATTGATGATGCTGAAGTAGACTTTGGTTGTGAAGATGCTAGAATAATGGGAAGTCTCTCTATCTGAAAAATGAGGCCACCAGTAGTCATTGATCCCCTTCTAGTGCCTGCTGGGAAAAATCATCCCCAGTTGGTAAAAACGAGCACTTGTGCTGAAGTGAAGATCCGAGCCCTTGCAGAGACTCCTGGCAAAGGATCCATCAGGGAGAATTCCTCACCCCATGCCACAGCGTATCTCAGGGATATGCATTTGTTTGTGCAGAGCTGCATTCCTAGAACCACTCATCTTCTTGTAGACCAGTTCCAAAACTGGGTCTTGATCTGAATCAACCTCTTCAAAATCAGGTCACCACCCATTTTTTCACTCCCATACTGTAAACTACATGAGAACGAGGATCATGCCTGGTTTTCTTAACTCCTCTGTCTCTCTAGTGCTTAATGCAGTACCAGGCAGTAAAAGAAGTAAAATTGTGTTTGTGATTTTAATAAATGTCCCAGCTCAAGGGAATTTGTGGTGCCTATGACCTTGGGTTGTCTGCAAAACACTTAAACTATACCCCCTTAAGACTTTCTAAAGTGGAATCTGGCTTTCTGATTTTGTCGTTTTGGTGTCACATTTGCTTTCTAATTCTGCGATGCTTACTGTTCCTGCCCCACAGGAGTATACAAACTGAAGATGATAGTGCGTATACATGAGAAAATGGACATCCACGACATTATTTTGCATGCTCTTCAGGGACAGGATAGAAAGGTGAAGTTTGAACTTAGTGTTCTCCTCTAGAGTTTTAATTGCATGAAAATTCTCAAAAATTTAAAAATAACTCGTTTAATTTCTGTTTAGTTTAAGAGCATAAAGAAGAAAATGCTTTTCTGGATAGTTTCCCATTACTTCTTTCCAATGGATGGATCTAGGGCTTTATGTCCAGCTTTTTGAAGATTCAAATTTCAAAATGTTCAGATTTACATATAAAACCACACAAAGCCATGTTCATTTAACAACTATTTACTCAGCACCCACTGTATGTCAGGTGCTGCACTCAAGCTGAGGATAAATACTGAGCAAATTATCAAAAGGCAGTCTGCCCTTATGGAGCGAATAGAGCAATAAGTAAGGAGGCAATCCCATGGACTGCTTAGCAAAGGTGTCTTACCCAGTGCACGGCATCATGTGACAATTCCCAGAGGAAGTGCTAAATAGAAATAGCAAAGTCAAGGCAAAGGGAAGATACAGTAGTAGGGGGAGGGTGATGAGAGAGAGAGAAAGAATCATAGATATTGCAAAGGCCAAAAAGTAAGAGGACATACAACTTTCAGGGAGCCCCGGGTAATACCATTCAATTCAATAAGTATTTACTTGGTATCCACTATTTGTCTAACCCTCTCAGCACCATGAGAAGCCTAACAGATGCCTATTAACATGAATCTTGCCCTGAAGGATATATGTGTTCATAAGGTGCTCAAAACTTAAGCCCTGAAATAAAAGGAAAAGAGCAAACACGTGATCATGAAGACTAAAGTGCCAAAATCAGGCCTAGAGGATAATATGTGGTGAAAAAGAAAAAATAGCAATATTGTCTGGGGCTGATCCAAGGAATGTATTACAGGTTATGTAATAAGTTATAGTCATTATTACTGTTTACCACTTAATGTCTTTTAAAGAGTAAGATCAGCAAATAATTTCTGGGCACTTAACCTGGCTCACCACCTCCCAATCCCCACAACACACACACACACACACACACACACACACACACACACACACTCTCTCTCTCTCTCTCTCTCTCTCTCTCTCTCAAAACATCATCTGTAACCAACTTGACCTTGTGTGACCTTTATTATCTCTCACCTACACTACTGCAAAAGCCTCATCATTGATCTACCTATCTCCAATCTCATTCTTTTCAAAATCACCCTCCATCCTGCTGTCAGGGTTATCTTTTTAAAAGCACATATCTAATATCTTCTGCCTTATACGTTCTGAGGGCACCTGGGTTTCCTACATAGGAAAGTCCAATTTTATCAGCATGTCATTCAAGCCCTCTCATTCTCTGGTTCCAGACTACATTTCTAGTCCCATTCTGTTCCCATTCTTCCCTGTCTTCTAACCACGGTCTTTCACAGATTTGTGCTTTTGCTGGTGCTGTGCCTTCTGCCTGCTGAAATCCTATTCACACCAAAAGCCCGTTCCTGATAGTTACTAATGTTTGTGTACTGATGTTACATACATACGTGTTAGAATGCCACACTGCATTTTGCACTGTTAGAAGACAGAGACCATGTTTTGTTTCATTTATCTTTATATACCTTCAACTGCTGCAAGCAAGTGTGTAATAAGAATTGAATTAAGTTGATATACTTTAGAGAATATATCTCTGCACAAGTATTCATCTCTTCTACCTACCTATCCATGTAGATTCCTGGCCTCTGAGAACTTATAATCCATTAATTGTAGTAGACAGGTATTATGTAAATGCATTGTCGCTTCTAGAACAGATGCAAAAAATGCTTGCCCTTAGGGATTTGATAGTTTAGTAGGGGAATAATATAAGAATGAGTCAAAGAGAGAAAGAAGATGAAAAGAAGAAGAGATTAGAAAAGGCATCATGACAATTGACTGGTTCATTGAATCCCTTCCTTGTTCTAAAAAATATAGCTTATAAGATAACATAAAAAACAGCAAATAATTTTAAAATGTATATGCAAAATGAAAGCAAAACATAGATAAGGGATATCCCTTCAGTTGGACTTTGAAAGATTAATAGAATTTTTAATATTGCAGGAAAAAAATGAGATCAAGGTGGGTACATAAGAAATTAAGATAGAAAGGAGAGATGTCAAAGGAGTTCATGATGAGTAACCTCAAAGTACTCAAAATAGCACAGAATCATGTAAGATTGAGGGATATAAGGTAAGATTAGAGACTTGGGGAGTTGTTTTGAGGGAAGTTTTATAAAAGAATTGCCACGCAAAGTGCGGTCGATCAGGAGTTGAATAACGGGAATGAGTAGAGAACAAGAACTCACTCGGCACAGTTCCCCAACCTTTTCCAACAGTTTTGCCACTCAGTTTCAGGAACAGAGACAGTGGCACTGACCTCAGCGTGAGGAATTGGCATGTGCCAAGGATGGCAGAAGTGCCAGCAGTGAGGACTCGGGAGTAAGGACTCTGCACCTCCCATCCTCGCTTCCTGCCTCCGGGTCCTTCCTGTCACTCAAGGCCTGCCCTTCCCACCTCCGCTGTTTCCTTTCCCTCCCTGTATCTCCACCTTCCGTCTCCACTAGCACTTTCCCTTCTGCCTGTAAACTTGCCTAAGTGTCTCCTATTCTTAAAACCAAAAAAGTAAGAGGAAAATAAAGCAGCCTTCTGTTGATCCTGCTCCTTCTCCGGCCATGCCGCAGATTCTCTCCTCTCTTACGCATTCAGACTTCGCAACACGGTTGTCTGTGTTCACTGTCCCCACTCCTTTTACCTCATGGTCCTCCAGTCTGGCCTTTGTTGCCATGGTGGAAAGTCTCCTCCTGAGATCCCTCAGGAGTGGTTCTACATCTCCAAATCAAAGAGCCCTTCCACTTCTTTTAGGACCTCTCTGCCATATGTGACAGCAGTTCACATCCTTATTCCTGAAACTCTTTACCTTCTTGGCTTCTGAGACTACATACTGCCCCTCTTTTCCTTCCTTCTCTCATGGTGTTCCCCATTCTTCTCTGTGGGTGCTTCCACCCATTTCATGGTTATGGCTGCCATCTAGATCCGATCAACCCGAAATCCACAGCTTCAGCCTGAACCTCTCCCCAAACTGTACCTTCGTCAAACTGCTGACATTTCCTGCCAGTTCTGTAGGTCGCCACCCAGGTCCCAAACAAAACACACAGTCTTCCCCGTTGTACCTCCAAAACACCTGCTTCTACCTAAAGTCTATTTCTCACCTGACCCCTTAACTATCAATCACCCAAACAAGAAACCGGACAAGCATTCTTAACTCCTGTCCTCCACTCACACCCACAACAGTCAAGTCCAGCCATTTTTAATTCTGTAGCATTTCTTTAATACATTACCATTCCTGCTACTACCACCCCAGATAGTCATTGTCTCTTGCATTATTGCTGCAAGAGGTTCTTAAAACGGCTTCCAACCTCCAGTTTTATCCCTTCGAATCCACACTTCAAATCACCGCTGGAGTGTGCTCTCTAAGTTGCAAACCGAGCCGTCTTCCTTCCAGGCATAAAACCATCTGCCCAGATGACGGGATGAAGCCCACTGCGTTTCACAGTTTACAAAGCTCGGTACCTGGCCTCTCCCTCCCTGTTTCTTCAGGCTGATTAGCAGTACACTGCTTGCTGGTTTTCACTCTCCCCGCACTACTTCTTTTCTCAGTGCCTTTGTTCATGCCATAACCCATCTGTGCAATGCCCTTTCCTCCCTGCCTTGATCATTTTCTTTATCCTGGGTAACTTTGACTCATCACTTAGCGGGCAGCAGAGATGTCACCCTTCCCGAAATGTCATTCCTGATCCATGCCTGTGTACTTGAGGAATCTTTTCTCTGTATAGCCATAACCACTGTATTTGCTGCATCAAAAACCAATCTATTTATGTGCTTGTCTTCTACCCCCACCCCTACTTCACCCCACCCCCAGTGACTTTGAGCTCCTTTAGGAGAGAGTGTCTTCATTACTGCTGAATTTTCAATGCTTAACAAAATGTGTGCAGCATGATCAGCACTTAGGGAATGCTATGAAAGAATAGTGTAAGTGAATGAGAGAATGAGTGAATGAATGAGTGAGTGAATGCAGAAGCCCCAGAAATCCAGGCAAGTTACAGTGTTTCTCATTGTCCTTATAATGTTGAAGCCAACCCCCAAGACTGAAAGTGGAAATAATATCTAATTAATATCTAGTGAAGCATCATCCTTGTCAGGGTTAAATGACCTCCAGTTTCCAGGGAATGGCTCATTTTTCCTTTTCTACCCTCTTGGAAAGGTAAACATAAAACCACGGATAACTGGATAGCAAGCCATTCTTGGGGCAGTCTGACCACACTCTGTAACTCAGCTGCTGCAGACATCCCTGTGGTGTGAGGCAAGGACCAGGTGACTATGCAAAGCTTCCACCCTGGGAGCACAGCCAGCTATATAATGAGTGGTGCCTGGTGCAAAATGAAACCGCGAGGCCCCTTATTCAAAAAGGAGAGGAAAGAGTGCCAATAAAAATACATAGAAAGTTCTTTCCTTTCTTTCGTGGTCTCTCTCTGGACTTGACGTGGTATTTTTTTATTTACCATTTAATGTTCTAAGTAAACAAAAATTAAAATTTTATGTTATTAGCGTGAATTTTGCCATTAGCTTGTCATATTGTGCAATGCCACTTTTAAATGCAGATATCAGAGCATTTCATTCCTGTGCAGGATCACCAAAATTTAAACAATTCGTATTTTGTGGTTCTTACCCAAAGGATGCCCTGAGCTAGCCAAAAAAGACAAACTCAGGCCACACCCAGGAAGGTTAGAAGGAGAGAGAACGTCCCCAGGCGTGGAGCCAGCCAAGGGAGTGCTCCCAGCACAAGATACTTGTAGAGAGAGTGCAGCCCTCACAGGCACCCTGGACCTGCCTCCTGTGCAGGACAGAGGTACCTCCCTGCCTGGCCTGCACCACCCCCAGACTACCACGGCAGTGCCCAACTGGGGCAGGGTCTGGGGGAGTCTAGCCAGGCGTCTCCCTTTCCAGGGGCCCATCACCCCAACCCATGACAGATAAGGGACCTGAAAGGATTTTTAAATCTCTGCACCAGGACATGCTTGGTACCTAGATCAGGGGTGGCCTGCAGCTGGCAGAACAGGGATGGGCGACACCATGCCATGCCCCGAGGTACTGCAAGCTTGAGTGCCTCACCCAAACCCTCCCTCTGCTGGTGCCCAGACCTCTGCTGGGAGTAAAGAATCAGATCTCGGCAGTTTCAGGGTTGGGCAGAGATGGGGAGGTTGGGCAGGGCCCAGGGCACAAGAGAGCAGTAAAGAGGGTCTCCCCAAGAACCCATCCCTGCAAAGCAGCGACCTCCTGTGAGCTAAGGTGCCAACCCCAGCACATGCTCTGTTGTCCCATTGGACTTTACTCATGAATCATGAGCTCAAAAATGAGGAAGAACTTCAGGACAGCAACCACAGAGCATTAAGCCCCAAGTGCAGAGCCCTTGGAGCAGGGGACCCTGTGGGACCCTGGATTAAGTGATTCGCCCAAGTCCACAAAGCTATGTAAATGGCAGGGCTGGGAATAAAACCTGCATTTTTCTTTTACCACACATGCTGCCTCTTTCAGAATAGACTATTTCCGGCAAAAACAACATGAAATGAAGATTTACAGTGCTGTGTTCTAAAAAAAAAAAAAAAAAAAGTAGTTCCTAGCAGGCATGCTTTATTTTTAGCAATTTTACTTTAGAGTTTATAAAGCAAGTTCATACACATTATGTCACTACATCCCTAAAAGGTAGACATTAGTGTTATCCCCATTTTGCAGATGAAGAAAGAAGGTCACTAGCCCAGAGTCAGGTTGCTGCTAAAGAGCAGAGCTGTGACATGAAGGCAGGAGCTCCTAGTTCCTTATTCTTCTTATTAATAGTTCTAATCCCGTGGTAGAAATTGTGGAAAGAGGGTTAATGGAGACCACTGGGCTGTTAGAGAGAGACTCTATCCATTAGATCTCTACCAGACAATTCCACATGGAAGACACTTGTCTAGATGCCATGGGAAGCCCGGGGCATCTGAGTCCAGCACCCACCTTGGTCACCACAGCAGCTCTGCCACTTACTGTGGGACCTCAGTCAAGTTACTAGTTATCTCTATGCTTTAGTTTTCCCATCTGTAAAATGGGCACGATAACAGTTATATCTATTTTATAGAATTGTTCTGAGTGTCTGACTCATAGTTAGCACTCCATGAATTATCATTATCATTATTATTATTATAATAATTATTAGTTGACTGAACCCAAGTCACCTTTGTTTCTCACCATTATATAAATGTATCTCTCAATACTGAACACTCATTTGGAAGAAATGACTTTTCCCCTGAAACAAGAATTATTAACAATTATTCTTCAGACAATGTATGAGTAGATGTACTCCTTGTTAGAACCTCCAGAACAGATGCTGTGTTAGAAGGGAACATCTGGTCCAGCCTTCTGGTTCAGTTGAGAAAATTAAGACTCAAGGAAGTTAAATGACGTTTTAGGTTTACACAATTAATGGGTAATAAACCAGGACTCCTAATTCAGTGCTCATTTCTAATGATTGTTGCTTCTGGTAGACAAAACATAACTCCATTACTATCATTGCTTTGAAATATACTTCTAATTTTCCATAATGTCTCTTGATCATGTAGAACTGCATATTCTTTTTATTTTGGTTGTTATAATTGATCCTGATTATCATTATTATCATTATACTGTGAAGAGTGATTTAAATTCATTTGTGGTCCTTGTACATGTAAATTGAAGGATATACCAGTATTGTTTTCACAGTATGTTCTCTTTTTCCTGCTGGATAGGAAATATTTTTGAGCCATATGGGATCCTAATTCTCTGAATGCTTTTAGATTATCAGATGTCTCAGCTGACAGTCCTGGATGAAAATCAAATCATGAGAATTTTCAAAACTGAAAAAAATCAAGAACATTTTGGTGTTATGGTGTACCAGCAATTCCATCTTTATCTTTCCTTCAATTAGGGGGCAAAAACACATCAGGCATCCTGCATATTAGAATTTCCAGATCAAACTTTTTTGTTGTTGGGGGAGGTATCACTAACTTGCACAGGCTGGCCTCAAATTCCTGTGCTGAAGCAATCCTCCCACCTCAGCCTCCTGAGTAGCTTGGACTACAAGCATGCTTCACTGTGCCCAGCTTCCAGCTCAAACTTTTCAGTCCTCTTCCTACAAATTTACTTAACTAAGTGATCTTTAAACTGAATATTTTTATAAATCTATGCTTCCTTTTTTTAATTTTTTATTTCAGAGTATTATGGGGATACAAATGCTTTGTACTGCCCAAAAAGCTATGCTTCCTGTTTTTACTCATGCATTCATTCTTTTATTCCACACTTAGCACACAGGTGTTAAGGAAGATGCAAAGATATTTAAGGCATGATCCTTTCTCCCAAGAAGTTTGCTGTCCAGCCAAGGAGACAACACATATGATAGATACCAAGTAGAAAGAAACAAGATTCTATGGCTGTTTGCCACCTCTTTAACCTAGATAAGATGTGCCTATTTTTAATAATGCTCAATTTAAGTAAATATGAAGGACTTCA
Source organism: Indri indri (assembly GCA_004363605.1). Lineage (NCBI taxonomy): Eukaryota > Metazoa > Chordata > Mammalia > Primates > Indriidae > Indri > Indri indri. The sequence goes on along the minus strand of RJWJ010043790.1, from coordinate 3,644 downwards.
TGGTGATTTTAGTACCAGTTGAATATTTTCAAAGTAAAATCCAAAACTTCTTTTTTTAAGTTGAAAATTCAGACGGGGGACATTTAGTAACATTCACTAGGAGAAAGGATAGCTCTCCCTCCTTGTTCCATATATCTCTTTCAGTTTGAATAATGTCATTCAGTGAAGAAAATGATGTCCAAAATGAGAACATCCCTCATGGTATAGACTTTGTAGAGAGGACACAGGTGTTTGAGTGCCTTGTACAAATTTCCCTTTGTATTCATCTCAAGGTCAAATGTTGGGGCTAGACGGCCCCCAGACAGCTCAAAGAACTCTTCTTAACCATGATCTTGCCCAGCATTTAGTTTAACTTCTTGGTTGGGTTAGCCTCCTGCCTCTCTGCCCACAGTTACCATCTCCTCACACTTAATTCCAATGTTGTGGTGCAAGCAAGATTTCCCACCACAAAATTTTCAAATTGAACTAAGCCAAAACAACGTTTTCAAGGGGAAAACAATATTTTTATCCTAAAGACATCATAAGAAAAATGTCTTCAAGAACAAAATCAAAACCAAAAGTAAACGTGGGGAGAAGTTAGGAATATTCACATCAGTCAACTGTTTGAGTAAGGTAATCACCATTTACTGCCCACCGAAGGGATTCCAGGTTACGAAAGACCTGAACACGACCCTTGACATCTCAAGAGTTTAGGGAAGAGCCACACACTGAGACCAGCCTAAAATACTCCACAGTGCTCTTATTGTTTCTTCCCTGTCAAGATTATAAATGTGTTCAGATTTCAAAGGTAAAATTTTTTCTTAGAGAATACCAGGTTTATATCAAAATGTGCTTCCTTTAGAACCATAACTTCATACAATCTCTGGATAACGGTCATTTTCAATCACAAGTGGGAAGCCACTCCCAGATTTAAAATCTGTTAACCCCTTGAACACTTGGGTAATTTCACATGCGGTGAACACCAAAGTGTTTGCATGAACACTTTGGTAATTTTGCATATGTTCCGGCTTTAAACAGAAACCAAAATCCCAGAGGAAAGAGACTCTGTCAAGTAATCTTTTTTATGAGATTTCACAATTTTAAGTCAAAATGAGAAGAAGCAATGCTATACATTGACATACACATACACCAGCTTGGTTTCGATAACTTTCATTCTTTCTAATACCCCTTCTCTGCTATTCTTTCTGTTTTTGCACCACTCTGTCTATGGCAAACAGTAATCCTGTTGCCTTCATCGTGACCTCTGTTACATGCCAGGGTACACATCTCCATCATTATCTTCACCGACAGATAAACACTGGTCAGAGCAACTTAGATGCAAAAGATGGAAAGACCTTTGAATAACCTTTCCTATTCAGGGACTAACTCTTCCATAGCCCATGTGTGCCTGCTTCCAGATATCCAATGGAGGTATCTATTATGGGTGGTCCAAGGACTGTGACTCCATCTCTGTCACCTTGTCTGAATGGTTGACCCATTCATCCTGAGTAAAGCCCACAGTACCTTCTTATGGGCATAGAAAGGTAGCAGGAGAATGTCTCCTTCTCATCAGGAAAGCGAAAGCCTTTCCAGAAGTTCAAATGGCCCCTTCTGTCACATGTCCAATCATAGCTTCAAGGGAGACTGAGAACATTGAGCTTATCCAGCCTCCAAAGTCGAAGATATAGCAGGAGAAAGGACTCAGCCTACCAACGATGTCGGCCGCAACCTAGAAATAGAATCGCGGGGTTCGTGGAGTATGAACGTTTTCATTTTAATAGGTACTGCTAGATCTTTCTCCACAGTTGTATCAATTTAGAACCTTTATCAAAGACTTTTTTGACTTTTATCTTTGCCATCTGGCTTTTCTCTTTGATTCAAATAAAAGATTATATTTGGTTTGGAAACTTGACTCCCCAGTGAGACCAATCGCCACGGTCCTTCCAAAGGTCATATTTCATCACACCGCCTTCAGATGTTTGATGTTTCCAGGCCGTTACTTCAATTTTGTTGTTGAACTCAACTTCCATAGCTCCCAATTTCTCCATCCGTTCTTCATACCACAGCCAGAGTACATCTGAGGATGCAAATTAGTGTATTTCCTTTGATGTTTCTCATTGCACTTGGGATAAAATCAAAGTCTTTATCAGGGTCTGCAAGTCTCTGCATTGGCTTATGTCCCGCTTTCCCCTCCAAGATCTTCTTCCCCCTCCCTCACTAAATTCTATTCTTAGTAGATTTCTGTCTGTGCCTAGACTATGCCTGATGCTTTTCTCACCCCAGTGCCTTTGCACTTGCTGTATTTCTGCCTGGAATACCCTTCTTATGGTGGTATTGCTCCTCTAATCCCTCAAGTCTTACTTACATGTCACTTTCTCAGAGAGGCTTTCCTGACTGGTCTTGCTGACATAGGTGTCCCTTATTATTTTTGTTGTTATTGTTGTTGTTATTTCAGTACTCTACTAATCCCCTTTATATCAGTTTTACTAGCTGTGTGAATGATCAGCTTCTCTGTGCTCAATTCTTAATTTTTACATAAGATAATAATTGTACCAACCTCAGAAGTTGCCATGAGCAATGCACAAGGCAAAGTACTAAACAGCATCTGGTATACAGTAAACACTCACAAAACTTTGCTAAATAATTATTTGTATTGTTTTTTTATTCAGTTATTTTCCTGTTTCCTCTACTAAATTGTAAATTCTAAAAGAGGAGGGACCTCATCTGTCCTATTCTCAGTGTATCTCTGAACAGTAGCCCAGAGCCTGGCACATAGTAAGTGCTCAAAAAAATATTAGTGTAACAAAGACATGTTGAATAAATGAATGAGTGGCAGTGCCTGCCTCAGCGACAGCTCTGGACCCAACTCATTTCCAGCTTTCACTGACCTCCTCTCTAAGGCAAATGAAAATACACAATGCCAGTTAAATCTGAATTTCTATATTTTACCTGGCAACCCTACTCCCTCCCTGCTACTGTCACCCTTGAGAATAAACACTGTCTTCCCTCCTTTCCCCTCTCCATCCCTCCCTTTCTCTTCTTTGCTCTTTTCCTCTTAAGGTTTTCTGGTTGTTTGTGAACAGAGTTCTCAGTGTCAGGAGACCCCATCATCCTTAAGCCTGCAGATGTCTGTTCTTTTAGGACAACCATCTCTTTGATGGATGAATGAGTCTCCTTTTGACTGGTCTACCAGGTCCCATGGGGATAAATTATCCACTTCACCATCCCAGGCTCTGTAGCCTGGACAGCCTGCTCAGGGGACCGCAGGCCACTCTCTTTTCTCGGGATTCAGTGAGGGACACGGGCGTCTTCAGTTTGTTCCCAGACATCTTCTGCCTTATTTCCAGACATCCTCCCTCTTAAATCTGGCTTTGAAGGATACCTAAAGGAAAGTTACTCACATGTGGGCCTGACCCTGAGAACTTCATTTTCCCAACTGACCAGTCAGGTCATTCGACAAGACTGTGTAGAAGGGCTGAGTCTCTCACGCAGCCTAATGTCATACTATTATTAAATATTTCCTGCATCCCACTGTAGTCCTCGTTCAGAACGTGGCAAGTTAGTTAATGCTCTAGCCAGAAACATCCTGGGTTGCTTTTATTAGAGTGTTTGGCTCTGGATTACACTAAGGCAATTTAGAAGGAGAACTAACTACTTGACCTTTC
>RJWJ010043789.1:0-12451 GCA_004363605.1 Indri indri | reverse complement strand
AAAATTTTTTAAAGAGACGGGGTCTTATTATGTTGCCCAGGCTGGTCTCAAACTCCTGGCCTCAAGCAATCCTCCCACCTCGGCCTCCCAAAGTGCTGGGATTACAGGTGTGAGCCACTGCGCCCGGCCCACACATGGTTTTTAAGCCACAGAACCCCAAGAATGCTGGTCTGTTGATAATATTACAGAAAGCACAATACAGTGACTAAGACTGAAGTTTTCAGTCCGTTGTAAGCCAGAGAACTATCTCAGTTAATGATTGACGCTAAAGTAGCCATCCAAGAAGTTGTAACTAATTTTGTGTCTTGGTTATTCACCCAAGAAACACAAGTCATATTTCCAAGGACTTAGAGTTCATATCTTAGGCGGGACTCTCCCCGGTGGCTTTGACCCCTCCTGTACCATGCGCACCTTCCTTTGGGATGGCTGGTTCCCGCCTTCCCACGCATGCCCTGCCTCCCAGAGGCCAGAGCCCCGTCTATTGTGCCTTGTCTCCTAAGCTTGGGGCCGCCCAGCCCTAAAGCAGGGGGTTGACTCGGTGGTGCTAATCTTGACAATTTAAAAAGTGAGCCTGGAGCCCCGATGTCCGGTTTGGCAATTTCGCGTCTGAAAGCTGAAGGAAACCTTCGAAGTCACGTTGTTCAGCCCCCTGGCTTTACAGAAGAGCGAGCCTGGGGCAGTCGGTGAGTGGCAGAGCTGGATGCAGAGCCTGGTCCGCTGCCAACCTTGCCCCACCGCCCAGATGCCCAGCATTTCTGAGCTGGTAGCAGTTGGTGTTACCACTTGCTGCAGGGCCTCTTGCCTTGCCTAAATCTAGGGAGATTTCATTTTCTCCCTCCCGCCCCACGGTTCTAAATCATACTGGTCTGGCAGACTAGCACAGGGGAAAGCTACTGGAACAAAACTGGCAGATGAAGGGGCTGCTCCTTTCTTTAAATTGGATTGAGAGGCAGTAGGCGAAATCCCATCCAACTGCCGCATCCCCTTGGCAGAGCAGCCGGCCCTCCGGACCATCTGCAAACCCGAAGTAATTACATACATTATAATAAGGGGGAACGGACCCGACCAGCGCTTGTGTAGATGATATCTGACGTGAGTCAGCCCGGCAGGCCCCTGCCTGCCCCTCTTGGTATGCAGCAATGCTTTCGAGCTCCAACAAGATCTGTTTAGCAGATGAGTGAGTCCTTTAGTTTCTTTCTCTAAGGGAAAATCAGATAGTTCTGGTTTGCTTAGTAATTCCTTAGTTCACCCTTGGTAGGAACCAGTGCTACTAGGTAAGACTGTAAAACTTTCCCTAGAGCACATACTTGGTGTTTTTAACTCTGATGAGACGGATTCGCCTCAGCCTGCCAGCTACCGTCTAGCAGTCCAAACAGACGGCACCCTCAGGAAATGGGCCACAAAAGTGTTCTTGACACAGAGCTGTCTAGGCATTTAGAGAAGGAAAAAGGAACCTTTTTTTTTTAGAGACAGGGTGTCACTCTGTTGCCCAGGCTAGAGTGCTGTGGCGTCATCATAGCTCACAGCAACCTCCAACTCCTGGGCTCAAGCGATCCTCCTGCCTCAGCCTCCCAAGTAGCTGGGACTACAGACGCGCACCACTACACCTGGCTAAGTTTTCTATTTTCTTTTTTAGAGACTGGGTCTCACTCTGTTGCTCAGGTTGGTCTCGAACTCCTGGCCTAAAGTGATCATCCCACCTCAGCCTCCCAAAGAGCTGGGATTATGGGCGTGAGGACCACGCCTAGCCGTGCATTCTGTTTTTGATTGCCAGAGAAAATCCTGACATATAAACTGTCGTTCCCACTACAAATTCACGCTGCCCAACCTCAGTCATCATTTCACGGTCTTGAGTACTTTTTTTCTGTAATGAAGTATCCCAGACATGAAAGTTTGAAAGAAAAAAATCATCGTGTTCTGATTTGATGTGGTGTATTAATGCCCATGGCTTTGACTTATTTCTGCTTTGGGACCAGGACAGAATAAAATACTCATGGTAAGACACATCCAAGCCAAGGGGCAAAAACGCCTGCTTTCTAGCACTTAGCAGTTACTTCCCTAAGGAGCACATGAGAGAAGTTTGCTTATTAATAATTCAGCTGGACAGTTATGTCATCAACTCTAATTGTTTGACTTAATGGCTTCTCTTCTTGTTACCATTCTGTGCTCTGCTGACTGTAATTTCACAAGTGGGTTAGAATTTCACTTGTAGCGGGTGTGGATGTCAGGGTGCAGCCATCCTCACACACAGTTGAGAGTGTAAGTTGATACAACTTTATGGAAAATTATTTGGTGGTATCAATGACTCATCGATCTGGCAATCTCACTGTAAGGACTAGATCCTTCAGAAATCCTAACAGAGTGCGAGATACACAGTGTGGCATTTGAAATGGAGAAATGTTGCAGGTAATTCCCATGCCCCTTGGTAGGAACTGGTTAAATACATTATGGTACAGTGACACTGTGTAACATTAGCAAACTATTAAAAAGGAGAGAGACCACTACCCTTTAAAAATATCTGTGATATATTGTGAAACAGATAAAGCAAGTTGTAGACCAACTTGGGGCTAAAAAAACTCTCTGTATATAGGTTGTGAGTATGGCCATGACCAAGAAATCGGGGAGGCTGTGCCCAGATCATAACCGGTAACCTCTGGGGAGCAGGATGGGATTGAGAGATGGGATAATGGATTGAGAGAAAATGGGTTTCACATCTCTTTTTGCTTTTTTTTTTAAAGCATGATTTTGAGTTATTTTTTGCTTTTTGTATGTTTTTGGTATTCTTTCAAATTAAAGAAAGAATTACTAGAATAAATAATCCCAAAATGTAGGTAGTATTTAGGCGTGGGAAGCTTTTCATAGACTAATACTTGAAACCAAACGGTCTCTCTGCAGCTAGTGTTTAATTATGCACGACAGGAACATCGTAGGCTGAATGGAGCCCTTCGTGAATGCAGTCCCTCACCACGCAGCCTTCGATTAGCCTGTGCTTTAGCATCCCTTGTGTCGGACGGCCTGGGATTTGTGAATGAAATTGACAGAAGCGAAAACTCCCTGCCTCTCCGTAATATCCATGTGGCCGCGGTCTGCTTGTATTTGCATGTACGAAGCATAATCTCCTGTGAAATGGCTCTGTGATATTTCTGAACAATAATCCACCATACTTCATACACAAAGGGAAAACCCCTTTCCTTTCATCTTCCAAACCATAGCAAAGGTATGAAATTACTCCTGAGCGTGCCTTGCCTCAGAGTCACAGAGCAGTTACTACAGGCTTTGACCCCCGCTTCAACCCCTGAAGTAGCAGGTCTTCCTTGTAATCGGATAGAAAACTCACTGAAGAGAAGAAAGACCCAAATGTGCACAAAGCCACAGGTTTGCTCTCATCCTAGCAAAGCACCGTAGTGTTTATTTCAAGTTTTCACTCTTCCTTATTGAGATCTTTGATCCTCAATGAAACGTTCCCTGTCCCCTGAGGTCTCACTCGAATTCTCGCCCACCTTTGTGCTTCCTTCGCATTCTGTCTGTGCCTTTTTAACACGCAACTCCTTGCGATTTCAATATTTACACACAGGTCTTTGTTCCATTACTGGATTATAATCTTTACAGGCTTATGTCTCTGTATTCTAGGGCCTAGAATGGGCTCTTACACCAACTAGGTAGTCAATAAATGTATCCTGAATTAAACACATTTCTAAAAGCCAGTTTGTAGAGTATACTTTCAAATAAATAGATATATGTCCAGTTTTCTATATGACTACTATACTCAGACAAAAAGTAAAAATAAGTGCAAATCGTTATTACAGTAATAGTAATTATGCAGAAAATATGTTGGTTTTTCTTTTTTCTTTTTTGTCTTGGAGACATGGTCTCCCTCTGTCACCCAGGCTGGATAGAGTGCAGAGGCACAATAATACCTCACTGTAACCTCAAATTCCTGGGCTCAAGTGATCCTCTTTCTTCGGTCTCCCAAGTAGCTAGGACTACAGGCGTGCACCACCACACCCAGCTAATTTTATATTTTTTGCAGAGATAGGGTCTTGCTGTGTTGCCCAGGCTGGTCTCCATCTCGTGGCCTCAAGTGATCCTCCCTCCTTGACCTCCCAGAGCACTGGGATCACAGGTGTGAGCCACCACGCCTGGCCTAAGATTGGCTTTTTAGAAAAACCCAACAGGAGATTCATAGTCTAGTGCTAATGTTTAGATGTACATCAGTGATAAATGTGTTCAGAAGAGATACACAGATACTGAATCCATCTTGGGAATTCTTAGCAACTGGTACCTCAAATGTGTAAGTCAAAAACATCTTATAGGCTGGGCGCTGTGGCTCACGCCTGTAATCCTAGCACTCTGGGAGGCCGAGGCGGGCGGATCGTCCTGAGCTCAGGAGTTTGAGACCAGCCTGAGCAAGAGCAAGACCCCGTCTCTACCAAAAATAGAAAGAAATTAATTGGACAACTAAAAATATATATAGAAAAAATTAGCCGGGCATGGTGGCGCATGCCTGTAGTCCCAGCTGCTCGGGAGGCTGAGACAGTAGGATTGCTTGAGCCCAGGAGTTTGAGGTTGCTGTGAGCTAGGCTGACGCCATGGCACTCACCCCAGGCAAGAGAGTGAGACTCTGTCTCAAAAAAAAACCACAAACATCTTGTAAGTAAACAGCTTAGGTTTCAAGTTGGTGAAGTGGAACTTTAGCACGAGTGACTCCATTTTGGTTTGGTCTGTTGGGCCAGCGCAGGAGCTCAGTCCAAACCAATGGCCACCCATAATTTTTATTTGACAGGACTTCCCCATCAATCTGTCAACATCCCTGGCCACATCAGCCCAGCCCCACGTGGACAACACGCTCAGCTCTGAGTTGAGAGCTTTCCCCAGGGTGTGCTCTGGGCCCTGGGGTTTCTGCTGCTTGGAGCCTGGCGTGAAATCCCAGGTATAGGTCTTTAGGGGAGATTGTTCCTTAGTACCCAGAGCTTGCAGCTCCCTGAGCAAAAATGGGACCTATCAGTTATAAACTAACCGAAGTGCAAAACTCATGTAATTTAGCCAACTTTCTCTCTGCTCAAAGAATTCTTAGCAGCAGCTAACACATTTTTCCCAAATATAAGCTAATTCCCTCGTATTCACAATGAGAAGATTTTACAAAATGAGGATTTTTTTTTTCCAGCCTACTTGAATTTTGTATTGGTGTTCAACCCCGCGGGACCTTAACATTCCCTAAGGAGATATTTAAAAACAGCCCTCTATAAGCGCCACACCATACCAATTAAATGAGAATCTCTTCCCAGCCAGGGTTGAGAAACATTAACATCAGGTTTCAGAGAGGTAGATAAACTATCTGAATGCATAACTATATGATTTAAGTTATTAAATTAATTTACGCACATATTTAAAATCACAGGTGAGTCTAATTTAGAGGTGCTGAATTTTTCTCCTCTCCCATTTCATAGGTGTCATTCTCTGATATCCTTGGCATACTGTTGGCGTCATTTCACCCAGGCACGCACCTCTGCAGAGCTCTTCCCTACTGCCCGCGTTGTTTGAGAGAGAGCGGGTTTTTAAAAATTTTTTATTGTGGTTAAATACACATAACATAAAAATTACCATTTTAACAATTTTTAATTATACAGTTCATTGGCATTAAGTACATTGACCTTTTTGTACAACTGTCAGCACCATACATCTTCAGAACTTTGTCATCCTCCCTAACTGAAATTCTGTATCCACTGAGCAATCCAGAACTCCCATTCCCCCTTCCCCATCCCCCGGCAACCACCATCCTACTTCATGTCTCTGTGCATCTGACTACTCTAAGCACCGCATGTGAGTGGAGTCATACGATATGTGTCCCGTGACTGCCTTATTTCACTTAGCATAGTGTCCTCTAGATTCATTCGTGCTGTAGCATGTGTCAGAATTTCATTCTCTTTAAGGCTGAATAATATTCTATTTTATGTACATAATCACATTTTTTTTTTTTTTTTGAGACAGAGTCTCGCTTTGTTGCCCGGGCTAGAGTGATAATCACATTTTTTAATCCATTCATCCATTGAGGGACACTTGGCTTGTTTCCACCTTTTAGTTTTTGTGAATAATGCTGCCACAAACATGGGTATGCAAATATCTTTTCAAGACCCTGCTTTGAATTCTTTTGGGTGTATTCTCAGAAGTGGAATTGTTGGATGGTAGGGCCATTCCATTTTCAGTATTTGGAGGAACCACCATCTGATGGTCGCCGTACCATTTTACATTCCCATCAACAGCTTCCAATTTCTGCACGTCCTCACCGACACTTGTTGTTTGCTTTTGGTTTTGTTTTTTTGATGGGCAATGTGGTATGCGTGAGCTAGTGAGAAGAGCACTTTTGAACCAGCAGGTGATGTTGTCTCCAGAAATTCTGTCCCAAGCCATTTATGTAGCATTATGCTTTGTTTTTGTTTTAAAAATTTATCCCGGGGGGTGGGGGGCATGTATCTGTAATTTCCACAGTGTAGCCACCTTATTGTATTTGCTATTTTGAAGTCAAACCCCCAGGAAAAATTGCTAAGTCTGTGTTAAATTATTTTGCCTCCCTTTTTCCCCAGTTTAGTAAAGGTCACATGTGTTTTCACATGCGACCTTTCACAAACAGTAACTTTGTTGTTCAAAGTAACGATATGTCAAAGTGTGCCCCATGAAGGGAGAAGATTTAAAAGAACTTGGATTTTAAGGAAATTGCCTCTTTCCTCAAGGACAAGTTTTTAAATTTCCTGACTTATATTCAGGCAAATATGGTAATTGGAGTAGAAGTTTAAAAAGGAAAGGAAAGGATAGTAAAATAGCAGCTTGATGCTGCTGATTTGCTTAAAATGCCATGGTTCCTTTTCCCCTCTTAACCTGAAGGATTTTAAGCCACGGTAGAAGTTGGTTGCTCCGTGGGTCCGGGTGTGGTGGCTCATGCCTGTAATCCCAGCACTTTGGGAGGCTGAAGTGGGAGGCTTGCTTGAGGCCAGGAGTTTAAGACCAGCCTGAGCAACATAGCGAGATCCTGTCTCTATTAAAAAAAAGTTGCTCCAAGTTTCCTACCCTTCTGTTTTGCAAGATTTTGTATAAATTGGATTTTTAATTCCTTTACTCACTTAGCATCCACGGTTTTTATGAACTGATTTCTTGCGTACACCTTTGTCTTCGGCATACACAGCCAACCTCCCTCAGAAACTGTTCCCTTTTGCAAAACCAGCGCTTCATACTGGAACGTCACTCTGAATGAAAACACGGCGTCTGAACAGAAATCTCCCGCGTGTCATCATTTGGGCAGTGGTGGTTCTCAGCCCATCGGCATCTGGAGGATGAGGGGAACTAACCCAGTCAGGGATCAGGTGCCTGGCACATGGCATGTGTGCCGCAGCCGTCAGTCACTGAGATGCCTGGAGGGAATGCGGGGGGTCGGGGGGGCAGCGTGGGGGCTTGGTCTCGGAGGTTGGCTCAGAATAGGGGAGGTTCGTATATGCTTCAGGGCCCAGGAACTCCCCGTGGAGTGGAGTTCATGAGAACTAAGGACTGGCGTGGGCCTTGGCTGGTGGATGAATCGAGCACCCAGGCGCTTAGCAAAGGCCAGCAGGCAGGAATGCGGGCGAGACCAGAAGGGGGGTTCTGGGGATGAGGGAGGGGTGCGGAGAACATCATGAAGAACGGCAGCCTGTGCCCTGGTCTGGATTCGGGTCCTCTTCCCTCCCTCCATCCCTCCCTCCCTCCTTCCTTCCTCCCACAGATACCCGCTGTTAACTCTGTCTCACACGTGCTAATCCCCAGGGTGCAGCGCAGACAAGGTCCTCGACCTCTAGTCTGTAGTCTAGAGCGGAAGAGAGAGACTCCAGACCCGTGGAACAAGCACCCCGCGCTGGCACCACAGGGCGCTGGGAGAGCACCCAGGGCACAGAACCCAGACTGGGCGTTGGAGAGAGCATCCTAGAGGAAGCGATGTCTGAGCTGAGGCCTTGCAGATAAGGGACATGAAGCTGAGGAAAGGCCAAGGAGGGTGGCCTTGCAGGCCGATGCACCTCACGTAGGTTTTCCAGCCATTTCCAGGGTCTCGTGGCCCACCTGGCATCAGCTGGTATCTCTTCCACCGCTCCGCTAGAATGCTCCTCTCCTCCTAGCAAATCTTGTCTTCCCTTGGCCCTCAGAGCCCGTGACGTTTTTGCAACTTCCGATGCTGTCGCCTCCTGCTTTTCTTCCCCTGTCTCTGACATCCATTCTCTGCCACCGAAATGTAGGCGTTCAGGGTCTGGCTGTGACCTCGCCGCTTGGCCTCCACTGCCACTTCCAGAATCACCTTCACATCCGTATTTCCGTCTCCTGCCCTGGTCTCTCCCGGGGACCAGGACCATGTTTTCAACTCCCACGGGCATCTCAAGGTCATTGTGAGGGAGCCTGGCCTCACCGTCTCATCATCGCCTCTTCAAAAACTTGCTCTGCACTTCACCTCCTTTTGCTCATCCCTTAGTGATTTCACCTCTGCGTGGCTCTTGCTTCATCCCCCTCCTCTCCCGGAGTGTGTGGGGGTCTCATTAACCCTTGCCTCTCCTGTCCCTGTCACCTGGCCTCCACACTGTCCCTTATCCCCCTGTGTCCCACACCCTGCAGCCTGATCCTAGACAACTCTGAGGTTGCCCCGCTTCTGATGAGAGCCCCTCGGTGACTCCCCATTGTCTGTGAAATGACATCCAGCTCCTGGCACAAGCCTCAGTCTGTTTCCCTTCCCATCTCCCTCTTGTCCCTCTCATTGCCTTTGCTTAAAACCAAATGCCTCTTTCTTCCAAATCCCCACTCAGCAGGGCCCATCCCAAACATCTTTGTCTCCAAGAAACCACCTCTCACTTTTTTTGTCGAAAGAAACCTCTTCTCTCTGACTTCCCTTGAACCTGCCTGTTGGACCTCACCCTCTTCTGCCTCACATTTTGGTTATCTGAGTGGAGTCCCTCTCCCCCGAGTAGCATCTTGAGGTCCAAGGTTGAGGTCCTTTTCTCTTTGTGTACAAGCTCCAATAAGGGGCGCGTACATAGTAACTGCTCAATAAATAGGAGTTAAGGAAAGTCATGAGCATCGTTTCTGTGAGACCATAAAACGTACAAAAATCAGTCTTCCCTGATTTCACTCTTAGAAAACTAACATACAAAGTAGCACAACCTACGGATCTGAGCCAAGAACACAGATCGTAGATACGCCTCTAAATTCTGCCTTTATCAGCCTTTAAGGTGATTTTGAGTCAGGTTCCCTGTCTGCAGTATGGGGATAATTTTGGCCAGACGTGGTACCTTGGTAAAATTTTCTCCAGATGACGAGAAATCAAGTCAGATATGCCATGAGAGATAGTTTCTACTTACAGAAAAGTTTGTGTTTCAGCAGGGACCTCAAATACCACAAAAATCTGTCAAGTTCTAACATTTGTGTCTCTCGACACTACCTGAAGTTCCTGTTTCTGTTTCCTCAGCCCAAGTTTCCAATTCGGTGAGCAGAACCGTGACTGTGTTGATAAAAGAGTGTACACACCTGCCCGGTCCTGCTGGAGTGTGCAGATGTGAAAAGGCAGGTCTCCACACGACCTGTGCAGTCGTATGTAGTGGCCCTGACGTCGTGGGCTTCTGGGTTTAGCCTTGTAAAAGTTTGCCTGGAGAGAGATTTCTGTGCCTTCGGAGACTTCCTATAACTCTTATACACACATCCTCTTTCTTTGTCTGACACACACATACATACACACTCCTCACTGAATTAGGGAAATGTGAGAGGAGAGTACAACTTCAACTACATGAACAAAAATCATAGGAATTATGGTAAGCAGTTTGCATTTTTGTTCCAGTAAAGGCAGTGTTGAGGGCCGGACGTGGTGGCTCACGCCTGTAATCCTAGCACTCTGGGAGGCCAAGGTGGGCGGATCATTTGAGCTCAGGAGTTCAAGACCAGCCTGAGCAAGAGTAAGACCCAATCTCTACTAAAAAAATAGAAAGAAATTAGCTGGACAACTGAAAAAAACATATATAGAAAAAATTAGCCGGGCATGGTGGTGCATGCCTGTAGTCCCAGCTACTCGGGAGGCTGACGCAGGAGGATCACTTGAGCCCAGGAGTTTGAGGTTGCTGTGAGCTAGGCTGATGCCATGGCATGCTAGGCTGGGCAACAGAGGGAGACTCTGTCTCCAAAAAAAAAAAAAAGCCAGTGGTGAGGAAGGGGACCCAAACAGAAGCAAGGCATATTTAGATTACTTAAAGAGAAGATCTAGGTGGTAAAACAGGGGAATGCTCCTGTGTGGAAAAAAAAATTAGACTTGGGATTAGGCAAATGTATATACACTGCTGAGACAGGATTGGTGAGCTTGGGGTGAGGAGAAAGGCTTCTTAGAAGATTAAGAGAGAAAGACTTTAAAATGCTTAAAGCGCTTAACACCGTGGAGTTAGCACGTCTTTAGGGGTGAAACTCTCAGAGACCTGAGAATGCAGGGTCTCTGAGCCAAGCTAATCCAGCAGCCTTCTGGGTACACAAATGAGGGATCCCAGGCCAGTACTGGACTGTGGAGGGCCTGAGGGTATGAAACCTGAGGCTCTTGACTCAGCTCTTGTGTTTCTTCTGCAACTCCATGGATGGAAGGGGTGACATTAGCTGATGAGAGAGATTTTCGTTGTATAAAGATAGGGTTAACATAAACAAAGGTGTATTGGAACTGCTCTCCTCTGCTGACATCATGGAAAACACACACACACACACACACACACACACACACACACACACACCCCTCCAAGAAGATCAGAGTGAATCCCTCTCACCATATACCATAGCACGGCCTTGGTTGTAAAAACAGAACTCCAGTCAGAGGGGCAGAAACAGGGTTACCTCTCCAGAGATTTGGATACCACTTTTTCACAGTTTCAGCTGCTTTGCAATATATACTTAAATAAATAAGGATAATAGATAGGAGAAAGAATTGTAGCTTAGACTAACAAACAACAAGCCCAACGGAAAGCAGGTAAGAAATAAAATACGGAAAATAATTCATAATGTAAAATAAAAATAAAACACCAGTGCGTTGTTGCGTGCATTGATCCATTGTTTAAAATAGCAACCCTGGTGCATTTAACACATAATTTCTTGAGTGTCTGCTATGTAGCAGGCACAGGTCTGGGCACCGGGACACAGCACAGGGAGCAGGTAAACAAAAGCCCCTGCCCTCGGGGAGCTTGTATTATAGAGGGAGCTACATGTCGCCGCCCATTAAAATACGATTCTTACGATCCACCCTCCGGCCAGGTTTTGGTGGAAATTTAACTAGGTTGGAATGTTGATCATTATCTCCATTCATTTTTGGATATAATTTTAATGAAGGTTGCTTTTTGGTTTTTAGGGAGAAGAAAATGGCTTTCCAGACAGTACTGGAGACCCCCTTTCAGGTAAACAATTGACCCTAAAGATACCTGGGCTGCAGTGATAGCTAGTGTGGCTACATTAAAGATAGTATTCAAGACTGTTTATTGTTAACTTTTAAAATCTGTATTGCAGGCTACAGCAACTTTGCACACTTCACACCAGGGCAAACCGCAGGGGAAGGTGTAGCTTACAAAATTTCACAAAAGCCTTCAAAGAATATTTAATATTTTCTCTGAGCTCACCCTCCTTGGCTTGTGAAGGGCACCGAAGGGTTCCGAATTGGGCAGGTTTAGGCCAGAGCCACAGTCGGGACCGAGCAGCCCCTTCCCCTCCTGGTGAGTTTGTCATTGCTGTTTGTTGCCTGGCGGAAGAGAGTGGCCGCCCTGGGACTCCGGGCAGACCAAGGTCAGCTGGGCCATCTCTCTCTGGCACTTGCATAGCCAAAGGGACCTGCCTGATGTTAAGTCATGTGCTACTCTCCACTCCTTTTGGTTAGTGCGTTTAACCAAAGAAACACTATTCCTCCTCCCTCCCCATTTTTTTTTTATTATAAGACAGAAACCTTGACAGTGTTTAGATTTCTTATTAATGAACCACAGGGAAGATACAGTGTGAGCATTAAAACAAGTTAGCAAAATAATAATTTTTAAAAACTCCAAAACCCCACCAACATTTTCTACATCGTTTAAAACACATATTGAACGATCAGAGTCATTAGAGTTTTGTTTGTTTGTTTCTTTTTTAAGGGGGCTGAGGGACCCATGAAACCCTCTGGGGCAGCTACAGTCAGCCCAGGTAATCAATCCGGAAAATCAGAACATGCAGTATGTACTCACCTTTTTTCTTTCCTTAGAAACATGATATTAGAAAATATACCAAGGCCGGGCGCGGTGGCTCAAACCTGTAATCCTAGCACTCTGGGAGGCCGAGGCGGGCGGATTGTCCTGAGCTCAGGAGTTCGACACCAGCCTGAGCAAGAGCGAGACCCCGTCTCTACCAAAAATAGAAAGAAATTAATTGGACAGCTAAAAATATATATAGAAAAAAAAAAATTAGC
>RJWJ010043788.1:0-12453 GCA_004363605.1 Indri indri | reverse complement strand
CGGGAACGGGTTACAAAGTGCTGTCTCTCCTGTCTCAACTCAGGAGGCCTCATTATTAAAAGCATGAATCTGGAGTTAGACCAACTGTAATTTTAGTCCTATGTGTGCCTTAACTGGCACATAGATTCCCATCTGTAAAACGGGGATAATAATACAGTGCTTATCAGCACAGTGTTGGCCCCAGGACACTTGATTGCTTGGTAATTATTGTTACTATGGGCTTTTTGTTTAGAATATGGATTGCTTTCTATTGGATATTAGTTTTTTATGTCTAAGCATTTGTCCTCCCCCAGTAAGCTGAAAACTCCCCAAAGGCCCCACCCACATGTCCATTCCCTGGGTATCCCTCACCTTCAGTGTGTTTAGCAGAGCATCAGCTCATGGTAGGTACTCGGTAAAGATGTGAATCTACAAAGTGGCCCCACCTCCCTGGGGCTTGCCTCTGGGGTCTGAGAAAGGTGGTCTCAGAGTGCAGGGAGATGCCTGCAAATGCAATCACACTAGTGTGTGGCAAGGTGGCCCCTGATGGCAGCCTGGGAAGAGGAACCCTCCTGTCCCATGTCCTCTTCCTGCGCCCTTTCCTCCCCACCCCCGCAAAGAGAACATAGAGCAGTGTCGAAATTCACCTGTGCTCGGGGCACCCCTGTGCCATCCCTGGCAGGGGAGGGTGGTGAGGGTTGGGGAGAGACACTGATTAACTCAGAAAGGGAACAGTTCAGCAGGGGAGACATACCAGTTCACAGTCTTACAAGGGTCAGACAAACAAAATTCAAAACTGTCGGGCGGGGGGTGGACCCCTCACACTTGCAGGGAGGTGGGTGGAGGGGTGGCAGCTCCGAAAGGGAGGCTAATATAAACACTGAGGGCTGCCCCACCAGACTATGAGCCCCTCCAGGGCAGGGTCTGTGTCCTATGTACCTTCCCCACCTAGCCCAGAGCAGGAGGGGCTCTGAAAACATGTGTCATTGAGTGGGCAAGGGTCCAGGAACCCAGCTTCACGGTGTCAGGATTTGCAAACCTGAGTCTGAAGGGCAGCTCCACCTGGGAACTGCTCCTCGTTTTCTTCATTATTTGGAATAATACCTACCTCACAGGACTGAGAAGTTTAAATAAAAGTGAGAATGATGATCATGACAATAATAATAACTGGCCACTCACTGCCTGTGTGCTAGGCGCTGTTCAGTGCGCTTTTCATGTACTAACTCATTCAGTCCTCACGGTAAGACGCATGCCAAGAGCCAAGCACAGCATTTGGCACAGTATAAGCAACCCATGAATATTATAATCCCACCTACCAGAAAAAAGGAGTCTCTTTTCTGCCCAACATTTAACTTAAAAAAAAAAAAAAAGGAAAAGAGGTAGAAATCCCAGTAGAAGGAGAAGAGGACTCGGGGAATTCCGGGCGGGGGTCCTGCACGTGAGACGAGGGCTGGAAGGCGAGGTGTGGTGTGCTAAAAAACAGGTGCCCCTCAGGGGAGCCAGCCAACTTCGACGGTCCAGTATCAGGAGCAGGAGTGAACACGAAGGCTGCTTTCCGGGCGTGGGACCCAGCAGCGTCCGAAGCACCCCACCCGGTCGCAGGAGTCGGAAGGAGGGTCCCCTCGCTAAAGCAAGGAGACTCCCGAGGGAGACGGGGCGGGAGGTGCTAGGAGATCTCGGTGGGAGAAAGGCCTGGGTGGAGGGCGGGGGGCGCCCCTGGGGAACCCGGCGGGGACCGGAGCAGCCCGGGGGTTGCGCAGGGAGGGAGTGCGGCGCCCAGCGACCCCCTGGCTCCCGGGCCGTCAGGTGCACGTTCCGGCCTCCCGGGCCCGGCGCTCACTCACCTGGCTCCCCTCCAGGGGCGGGCCAGCAGGGCACGGCGCAGCGCGGGCCAAGGCAGCGGCATCACGAGCTCCCGGCGGGGATGTTGGCTAGAGCGTCCGCCCGGTCGCGGCAGGACTGCGCCGCCCCGCCCTGAGCGCACCACCTTGAGTGGCGGGGGGGAGACGCATCACCCCAGTGTACTCCGAGCTGGAGATCAGCCAGAGTCCCTCTACATTTACCTTCGACAAATAAAACTCTATCCGTGTTGGAAAGATGGAGGCGTTGCGTAACACAGGACAAAGGAACCCGAAAGTCAAGTCCTAAAATATTTGCGTTTTCCCCTCCTCTCTTTATGGTACGACCCAGGGTGGGAGAGGGCGTGAACCTCCTCAACCAATCAGAGTGACACATGGAAGCTCCTGAGCCAATCAGCGGGGCGGTCAGGTTGCTGCCTTTCTAGGCCGGAGAGAGAGGGGCCGAAAGAGCCAATGAGAACGCCGGGAGGGCCCTGGGCGCGCCAGGTGCAGCGGACGCCCGGCTGCCTGCTCCCCGGCCGCGGGACCGGTGGGCTGGAAACCTGCCCTTTGCCAGGCTCCGCGACCCCGCAGGCCACACCGCGGCCCAGCCCGACCCCGCCTCTTCCGAGGCCCGCGGGCCCTGGGCCGAGCCTGCCTTGCAGCTTCCTGGCGGGCAGCCTCCCTCCACCGCCCGGCCTGGCGCGGGGCCCGCTCCCCGGCCTGCCCCTTGGCAGATTACCGTCAGCACAAGCTAAAACGCGAGCCGCCCATGCTTGGCTTTTCCTTCAAAGCCTCTGGCCGAAAAAGCAGCTGTTCCTGAGCTTTCTTCCCCCCGTGTGAAAATTTCAGTTTTCTCTGCGAGCAGTTGTTTGCTTTGGTGAACACGCGAACGTTATTGAAAACTTGGATTCTTAGGTCTTCTCTGATAAGGAGGTCTCAGGGCACAATTTGCTCCCGAAGTGCTGTTACGGTTTTTCTCACCCTCTGTTCTAATTTGTACTTCCTCTGGCAGCCTGAGCCTGGCACCTGCTCGGGAGACAGTTCTGATGCGGATTCCAGTTCCTCCATAGGACACTGGGCACATTACATAACTTCTCCGGGCCTCAGTTTCCTCATCTGTAAAATGGAGGTTATAATGACCCGCCTCAGAATGCCCCCATCATCTCAGGCCACTCCTTTTCCTCTAGATTACACCATTTAAGACAGGAAAGGGGAACTACGTAAGTGCAAGACTTACAAATGGCAAAACGCAAACTGGAATTACAGTGGCTGTTCGTCTTCATCCTTAAAGAAGACCCTGGTCAGGTGGGCTCAGTTCACACTGGGGCAATGTTGTCCTGAATGTGGCATTAACAAGAACTAGAACATTGGACAGTATCAAACCCAAAGCCCCGGGGGGTGGCCTCTCGTGGGGCGGTGGAGAGGCTTGGGAAATGGGGGCTTTGTTGTGGTTATAAGGACCTGAGTTCCAAACCAGGCTATGCCAGTTACTCAGCCTGTGATCTCTGTGGCTCTCTCTTCCCCTTCAGTCAAATGTGTGTGATAATTCCTGCTTTATCTTCTTCCAAAGGTTTTATTGTGAGATACGAATGTAACAGCTGACGTGAGATTTCCCTATGTTATCACTAATTAGCTAAAGAGTTTATTGTAGTGTCTATATGGCCCCAATCCTCTTACCCCTCCCCCAGCACCAGGTTCATCCTCAATTTAAAAAAAAAAAAAAAACACCATCAATTCTAAGACATTTCACTTTATTTAAAAGAAGCCGATATACAGGATATAAAGGGCATGATATTTACAACAGTACAGTAAACAGGTTGGTTTCCGGTAGGATCAGTAGTCTCAGTGAGTATAAACCCCGCTTCCCGGTGATGCTAGACCCAGCTGGCAGACAAACGGCAACAGTAGGGTGGGATGGAATCATGGGATATAAAGTCTCCCTGGATGAGGCTAAAAATCAGGTAGATGCTAAAATGTCCACAGAGGGGTCTTGTGGGGAGGAGGGCTTTGCCTCATTTCTTTGAGGGCTTGGGAAGGAGGAGCGTGGTGAGGCATTTGCCCAAGAGTAACACACAGCCCACCCTGGGCTCGGGAATCCTTCGCTCATGGAAGATTCTCTTCCAGGGAGAATCTGGCTTTACATGTACCTCCCACCCCCCAGCCACCTCCACACTCCCCACTCTAGCAGAGTATCCCTCTAGAGGGAGAGTCCGGTGCCTCACAGGGGAGGACCCGACAGCCCCATTGCCACCCACGCTCTGCGGCCTCTCAACCCTCTCCCAACACAGCCGAGTTGGAAATGGATCTTGGCAGATCAGAGTTGGAGTAACGGATTAGAGCCCAGCCTCCGCAGCAGAGCTTGCCCCTGCCTAATGCCCCCATTCCCTCCCCACAGCCCACCTGCCCCCACAAGTGCCCCTTCAAGACTTCAAGGAGCCGAGGTGTCAGGGGAGAGGGAAATGAGGTGACGCGGGACCTACGCTCTGCTGAAGCTGCTCACGGGTGTGGATGACCAGAAGTGAGGACGGAAGACGAGACGGGGGAAGGGTACCGATTATATTCAATCCTGCGGCAACATGCACCCTATCTCGTCCATGGAAAAACGCTGGGCTCCCACAACTGCCTACCATAGATTTAAAAAACCTTGCCTTTCATAAAAATAGATGAGAGTCTCTTGCTTTATAAATAGATTATATTTAGCTTAAGTTACACCTTATATTATCCCCTACCCTGCCCCTCTCCTCCCAGCCCAAGCCAGAGCGGTTTGATTCTCCCTAGGCCGTCTGAGCCCTACCGCAGAGCTAAGCCCATGACGGTCTGGTGCCTCAGAGACCCCAAGACACACTGCCACGGGAAAACCAAGTATGTTTTCTTGCCAATAATATTTTTCCCTGTTCAGAGTCCCAGAGGAGTGAGTGCATGTGTGAATTTCACAACGAACCAGGGAGCCAAAAGGATGCTGCTCTCCCTGTCCCTACCCAGTCCCCTATATAAAACCCCCCAAAGCAGGAGAGTGAGAGAGGACAGCACAGGAGGGCCCATCTGAGAACAATTCTAAAATACCAATGTCAATATGACACTGGGCTTAGACATAGAAAATCAAAATCAAGTATTTACAGCTTTACAAAGGACGGACCAATTCGTCCCAGCTGGGCCCGGTGCTACCCCAGCAAGCATTGGAGTCTTTCTTGGCAAGCTGTGGGCTCATGGCAAAGGGACAAGCAGGGCCCACTGGCAGCTAACTGGAAAAAGCACACGGTGGGGACACGGGCAGCCAGGCCAGGCCCAGGAACCAGCCCAGGGGGCAGGCCGGTCGCACCCGTGCTCTGCCACCTGCCCCAAGTCCTTGCTCCCAAGGCGAGGGCGGATGCTGAAAGCCGGGCTCCTGCCGCTTTCGAACTCCCTAGGCAAATTCAGAGCACCCTCATCCCCAAAGACAAATGACCTATGTATACAGGGGGGAAGCAAAAATAATACCACCAGACACCAATCACCGTGGTAACCTCAGTTACCTTCGAACTCTTAGCACTGCTGCCTCAGTGTCCTAACTCTAAAGATCTGTCTGTCACCCTCCCGCCACCTTGAGGAACACCCAGGGCCGGCTTCCACTCCACCCGCCCAACTCCCAAACCACACACAGTTCCACGCTGCCCTCAGCCCTGGACAGAGGGGACCCACAGGGGCGGACACTCTCCTGCCCGCGTGGAAACGGAAAACCTTTTCAGCAGCTGAGGTCCAAGCCCAACTGGCTCTGTTAACCTTTGGTTCAAATAAAAATAATAAAACAACAGTAACAATAAAAATCAGGAACGTTTGAACCCTGTAACCTTTAGAACAAGGGTCGGTGAGGAGGAGAGAAAGGAGCTGTCTCTCTTCCAAAACCATCGTCCCTCCAAGTACCTGCCAGAAGGGACTGTCCGGCTAACGAGGGATGCTGACCGTGGAAGCCTCGCAGCCAGGCTGCCACAGGGGACCGATGGGACATTCCCCCAACAAAACAAAACAAAGGGAAAAACTCATGATGAAGGCCACCGAATTCTGATAAATTATGTCACACACAGTCACTAACACATTCTCACTTTCTCTCACTATACATATATGAGTATTATGTACAGTATTTTTAAGACCATGAAACAGGTGGGGGAAACGGAAGAGAGAGAAGGCCCTTAAAGGTCCACGATCCCACTCAAACCCAGAGCCCCTTCCTCTGCCTGGGGAAGAGGCAGTGAGTGGGTAGCGAGTTCTGGTCCTTGGACACATTTCGCTCCTGTGACCACCAGAGGGAGCTCCTGGGCCAACAAAAAAAAATGAAAATCGGCCATCGGCCCCACTGCAGTGGGCACAAAACATCTAAAATATAATAAGAAAGCAAAGCCTGCTCAGCTGGCTCCAAGCTGAGATCTGGTGGGTGGTCTCCACACAGCGCCCTGCAACTTGGGCCCACTCAAGCCCTGGGGAGATACTGGCTCAGATTAACTCCCCAGCTGGTCAGTGGAGTGGATTATGCAGACAGGCTTGTGACTGTCCCCGCCCGAGCGCCCTCCTGCCTCCCTCCCCTCCCCTCCCCTTGCCAATGCCGCGTTCCTCCCAGTGGCCGGACAGTGGGACAGTGGAGAACCCGGCCGGCCCTGACCGGAGGCCAGGAGAAGGGAGCAAAGACCAGGCCTGGCCCCTTCAGACTTTCTCACAGAGAAATTACAGATCTGGAACCCCCGTACTGCTAGCTGGAGGGAAGAACATCGAGTCATCAGAGCAACAAAAGACCCCCACCCCAACCCCGAACCCACAGAGGCCCCAGGGAGGACTAGCACTCAGCCGCCGGTCAGTGCCCGCCCTGGGAGCTGCGAGAGAGACCACCCTACCCTGGGCCCCCTCCCAGCCCCGAGGGAAACCAGGAGCCTGGGGGAGGGCCCGCCTTCCACAACGGTATAAGGCAAGCTGCTTTTTTTTGTTTTTTTGTTTTTTGCATAGTAGTTTAAACACAGTGAGGCTCCACTTCCCCTCACAGTGCCTTGTCCCCGGCTTTGCCACTCGATCCAAAAACAAAATAAAAATTTGTCTTCCCTCCCTTCCTTCCACCCTTCTCGCTTTCAGAGACTGAGAAAATTTGGGACATCCCCACCCAGGCCTGGAAAGGTCACAGACACAAACAGCCCCTTCCCAGGGGGAGGTGACCACCCCGAGCCCCAGGTCGGTCCGCGGTGGCCGCAGAGGAAGGGAGGGCACAGCTCTCCGCCAATCAGAGGAGCAGGTGGGAGCGTAGAAAACCGCATCACTCCTCGCCCGGCCCGGCCCGGCCCTCGCCTTAGAGTTTTGTATAAAAACACCTGCTAGGAATAATTCTTTGGAGCTCAAAGTGGCTCAGCTTAAGGGAGAAGGCACCGTTAACACTGCATCGTCCGCACAGAAGTCTGCATTTGTGATGTGGAGAACAATAGAAATTGACAGCACCATTCCTGGGTGGGTGGGTGGATGGAGAAGGGTCGGTTGGTGGTGGGGGTGGAAGGAAGGAAGGAAGCAGCGGTCCCTCGGGGCCTCCAGAGAAGGGCGGGCGGGCATAGGAAGTCTGTGTGGGGAGGACTGGCGCCCCGCTCCGAGGAGCCTTCCTGGCCCCGTGGGGGGAGGGGCAGGCCCCCATCGCCAAGACCACCAGGCGCGCGGGGCCTCGGTCATCAGCTGACCATGGGCTCCACGTCTGCCTCCCGCTCGAACTCATCCTGGATCTCGTCTGTGCTTCCTGAGTCGCTGCTGGCCACGGAGCTGGGGGACGGTGAGTTCCTGGAAGGCACAGGAGGATGGGGGACACTCAGAGAACAGCCCGGGGCCCCGAGGGGTCAAAGAGCGGGAAGGCTGAGCCACTCCTGTCATAGCCACCCTGCGGGGTGGTGGGGAGTCCTGCCCCGAGACCCTGCCCTCCCTCCTCGGCTTCCCTTTGAATCCTTCAGGCTCACAGGTTGCATGTGGTTCTCCAGGCCTCCTGGGACCCCCTGCCCCAGCCTCTAATTGGTGTGGGTGTGTTGGCTTTGCTAGACAGAAAGCTCCTGGGGAGTAGAGACCATGGACCCAGCTTGGTTCTGACCCTCCGATCACCTAACAGGTCTGGACACAGAGGCGGTGCTCAGAAAACCCCCCATAACTCAGAGCTCAGAGGGTGGCCACACCGGGTGGTGAACACCACCAGGTTGGAATTCTCGCTCTATCTCGGATGAGCCGGGGTGGGGGCCTTGGGCAAGCTGTTTAACCTGCCTAAGCGTCTGCCCTCCACCCCAATAGGGGAGGTGTCGACAGCAGGTTCTGGGGGGTTGGTGAGTTAAAGGGATGACCGGCCAGGCTGAGGCCCCACGCAGGGCTGCCTCCCTCACGTGCAGTCCTACAGCCCCAACAGAAGAGCAGTTCCAACCAACACGTGTATCTGTGCTTAGTGCCAAGCATTCTCCGTGCACTATCTCATTTTGTTGTCGCCATGGCTGTCCCCCAGCAAGGCTGTGTGTCCCCTGAAGGCAGGGGCCCTGTCTGTCCGTGTCTTGCCTGGGACGTGTTGGAAGAAGGGAAAGGAAGGGGAATCTTCCTACAGACAAATGGGGCCCTCGTCGGCAGCGGTGGGGAGGCGCGCTCTGCTCACCGTCCTTGCCCTCAGGGCAGCAGAAAGCGGGGAGTAAGCTCCATGAGGGGAGGGGATCCCCGTGACCTTGCACAGAGCAGTGTCTGATGAATTGGGGGCGCGGGCGCGGCGTCGTGGCGGGAGTTAAACGGGGTTAGATAGGGAAGTCGTCCAGCACATAGCGGGTGTGCCACCAGTCAATGGGTGGATGGATGGACAGATGGACAGATGGGCCGGGAAGATGAAACGCGGCCGGGCTGCAAGCGGCAGCCCCAGACGGTCCCCTGCAAGGCGGGTGGGCCGGGTACCTGTCTGCGGAGCCCTTGATGAGCCGGCGGCAGGTCTCCATCTGCACGTCCAGGCCGCGCTTCATGCTGCACATCTCCATGTACTCGTGCAGGTGCCGGTTCATGTCGCTCTTGGCTGTGGCCAGCTCCAGCTGGGAGGGACCGACGGACAGTGAGGAGGAGGGCAGGTGATCCGTGCAGCAGAACCCTCAGCAGCCTCCCTCCCCGATGCCTCAGTCGGGGCACCGTCGAGGCCGCCCTCCGCTCTCTGCACACTGGTGCATACCCTCTAGAACTGTCTCTGGCCAAAGAGGAATGGTTGCTTAGCAACCCCAGAGGCAGCCTGCCCTGACAGACCCCGCAGCTCTGATAACCACCACACGTGGCACGTCTGGGCTCCTTTATATGGACTCCATTACAAAAATCCTCAGGCCGGGCGCGGTGGCTCACGCCTGTAATCCTAGCACTCTGGGAGGCCGAGGCGGGCGGATTGTTTGAGCTTAGGAGTTCGAAACCAGCCTGAGCAAGAGCGAGACTCCGTCTCTACTAAAAATAGAAAGAAATTAATTGGACAACTAAAAATACATAGAAAAAATTAGCCGGGCATGGTGGCGCATGCCTGTAGTCCCAGCTACTCGGGAGGCTGAGGCAGAAGGATCGCTTGAGCCCGGGAGTTCGAGGTTGCTGTGGGCGAGGCTGATGCCAGGGCACTCACTCTAGCCTGGGCAAAAGAGTGAGACACTGTCTCAAAAAAAAAAAAAAAAAGAAAAAGAAAAAGAGAAAAATCCTCAAGTCCCTCCATGTTTCCCACCCTCTCCTCCGTCAAACGATCCTTCCTCTGGTGAAGGTGCTGGGCTTTCCCTTCTCCTGCGTGGAGCAGCAGGAACTGTCATCTGTACAAGTGGTCGTGTGCACGGTCCCCGGGGCCAGAAAGCACTGGACTCAAATGCTGCCTCTCGGCTGCGAGCCCTCAGGCAGGTCACTCGGTCTCTTTTAATCTCCTCTCCCCCTCTGTAAAATGGGCGCACAGTCCCTACTGCATAGGTGGAGGTAGGGATACTAGGAGAGTATACTCAGTGCCTAGTGTCACACAAATGTCAGCTCTGGTTATTACGGGATCATCATCATCTCAGCTAATTTATTTTTTAAAAACTTTCTGGGGCAGGCAGGGATCACCACCCCACATTTTACAGACTAGGAAACTGAGGTCCTAAGAAGGATGTGGCTCGCCCAGTGCCAGGCGGGGAATTGGTAGGCCTCCTGACTCCCAGTCCTGCCCCCTCCCCACGTGGGCATTCGATTTCCAGGGGTCTCAGCTGTGCAGACCTCAGGAGAGCCTCACTCGTGGGCTCACGGGCCAAGTGCTCACCTCGATCTGACCTATCGTTTCCTGGTATTCCTTGTCTCTCGTCTTGAAGAAGGATTCGGTCTCATGGATCAAGTTGCCCAAGTTTTCCTCCTGCTGGGGAAACAGAACACGGGACAATTTAGCTGGGTGGTGGGGGCTGCAGGGAAGGAACGGGGAGAAGAGATCACTGAAAGCAGGTGCCCCCCAGGCCCGCAGCCCCGGGCTCACCTCGCCCTGCAGGTCGATGGTTGGGTTGCAGTTGGTGAAATCCTCCCAGAGCAGCAGCGTGTCCTCATTCTCTTCCCATGTCAGGCTGTCACAGTCGTCGTCAAAGTCAAAGGTCTCCCGCCTGTGGGGGTGACATCAGAGGGCATGATGGAACAGAAGCCAGGCTCCAGGGGCCCATACCGGGGACGGAGGGGGGCAGCTGCCCAATGGGTAGACACCTACAAGGCTGCCCTCAGAAAAGACAGGGGTGGTAGCCAAAGGGGACATTCACCTTATCCAAAAAGAGTTTAACTCTTTTAAAATGCATTTACGCATTATTTGCACAATTTAAAAGGTGCGTTTTTAAAGATGCCAGGTTTCCATTAATGGGGACTAAGGATATTTTCCTCCCATGTTCCAATCTTGGCAATTTCCCTCATTCGTTTAACAGCTATTTCTTGAGCCCCTACTTTAAGCGAGACAATTTATATCAACTTCTCCACAACTCAGCAAGGTTGGTCTTATTATTCCCATTTTACAGATGAAGAAATTGCGGCTCAGAAAGGATAACTCACTTGTCCAAAGCCACACAGCCAGCGTGTGGCAGAAATGGGGGCCAGATCTTTCTGTTTCCCACAGCTTTCTCCTCCCCATCGAGACATCGCCAAGCACCCCGTATGTGCTGGGCACTGAGCGTGTATTGAAATGCAACCAATTCCACCCTTGAAACAATCCTACAAAGTGAGGATTTTACAGGCAAGGAAACTGAGGCTCAGAGGGATTGGGTGGCCTTCTAGATGGATACATGCTGTTAACTGGATTTGACCCACAGCCTGTGGGATTTCAGGTCCTCCCTGTTGGCTAGAACTGGAAGTAGAGTGACCTACCATCCAGGTATGCCTAGGACCAAGGGTTTCCCAAGATGTACTGGTTACCCCAACTGGGGGAGACCGGAAGATCATGCCATCCCACGTACCCATTATGCAAATGGGAAGGCTGAGTCTGTAGGAGTTAACTTGCTTGGCCCAGTGAACCAGAGGCATGGACGGGCATGGATCCTGTCTCCAAACTCCCGCCACGGCCTCTCCCCATTGCCTACACTCCTCCCCTCGACTCCCTCCTGGATGCCCAGGGGTACTGCTCCCAGCCACTGGAAAACAGACTGGGCCGGAGACCCTAGCAGCACCCACCGGAGTCAGGCGGCCTGGCTCCCCGCCTGGCGCAGTTCCTGCCGGCGCCTGCAGGTGGCCCAGCGAGTCCAGGGAGCAGCACTGGGGCCGGGAGCTGCCGGCCGTGCTGGTCACCGCACTGTGCGCCCCACTGTGACCGCACTTCCTCCCCAGCTCTGGGATCTAAGGGAACCCCAGCTGAGGGACAGGGAGCCACAAAGGACGGCAAGAGGACTAGGGAAGGGACTTGGAAGAGGCACGCCCCCACCCACCCCAACGAATCTGGAGTGGGGCTGAGGAGGCAGCCTGGCCGGGGGCAGGGAAAGCAGCAAAGTCCTCCCCTTGGGTCCGAAGCCCAAGCAGCAGATTTGAATCAAAACAAAACGGAGCCCTGACACGGGGGCATTATGCCAAGACTTCCTAGAACTGGCCTGGGGCAGCTGGCTCCCGTCCTGGCCCACGGCAAGGAGATGGCAGTGGGAGAGCCAGGGCCCCACCAGGGTGGGGTCCGCGTGGCCTTGCCCCAACTGCAGGATGGGGTGGGGGGATCAAAGTGATGAGTGGATTTTTTTTTTTTAATTTAGCCAACTATACAACCAGATTGATCTAATTCGATACTGAACCCGGTTCAGATCTGGCACCACTCCGGTGCCCGTTTCTGCAGGTGTTCTCTCCTGACTCTGGTCTCAATGCTCTTTCTGAACATTGCACATAGGAGCCTTTGCCAGCAGAGCTCCCTGCACTCGGCTCTCGGGATGTGTCCCTTTGTAGCTCACCCCTCTCCTGGTCAGCCTAATGATCCCCTGGAGAGTTTATAAAAACGGGGACAGAGATTTCCTCAGATAAACCCTTTAATGCAACCAAATGAACCCAGCCTGAGGTTTCCGGTACATACGATGCCGTCTTAGGCTCAGAAATGCCCAGAGCAACATTCAGAAAACCTAAACCCAACCACTGCTTCTTTTCGAACGCCCCCCCTTGTCAGCAAAAGATGAGAATATGACATTTGGGGGGGAATGTC
>RJWJ010043787.1:0-12458 GCA_004363605.1 Indri indri | reverse complement strand
GGAGGATCCAAGGCCAGTGAGTTTTTCAGGGATCTGCAAAAATATACTTGAATTGAAGAAAACAATTATTGGCCAAAAAAAAAAAAGGAAAGAAAATTTCAGAATTGAAGAATATTTAAGTGGGTATAAAACAAAACAAAGTCAGCTTCATTATGTTAGCATTCATAAACATGTTATTACATTTGTTATCAATTTGCAAATTGGATTAGAATGGATGGGTTTTTTCAATTCACAAGAATCCCTCGAGAGGCAGGATGGGTGCTGAGAAATCATACAAAGCTATGTGTGGGCAAATAACTTCAAAAACAAAACATAAAAACCCTTCCAAAATGTTAATGCCAAAAGACATACAATTAATGTGAAATGTGGCGATTTCAATGCATTCGCCCGTGGGTGGGCTCTCAGGACCCAGCATCTAGCACGCACGGCCCTGTCCCCACCAACTTTCAGTAACACAGAGCTGCATCTGCCAGAGCCCAGCAGCCCAGCCGGCACTGGCCAGAAACCACCCTCTTGTCTGGCCCGTAATGGGGATGAGGGACATTTGACCAAGCTAATCTGAAGGGCTGGCTGGAGCCTCCAAACAAGCCCAGGGAGGGAAACAGCAGGCTTTGCGGAGGCTTGTCCAGGCTCTGGGCCATTGGGAGGAGTGGATGCCTCGTGACACCAGTGACTCGGGAGGATGGGCCGCCTGTGTTTAGGGCCTGGGTCATCTTAGGAGGAGAGACACGGCAAACTCTGAAGTCTGGGTCCCACACCCACCGCCTGGCTCAACGGCGAAACAGGTTGCAATGGATATCAGCCGCACAGTGAAGCAGGAGGCGGTCTAGTTTGCTGCTGTTGTAAGGAAAGGAAGGAAAGTCTCCTGGGTCGAGTCTCTATGACGTGACCAGGTTTACTGAGGGGCCAGGGGTCCCAAAGGGCATTATGGGAAATGGGGGGCCCTGGAGCCTCACGGGAGGTGGATGGACCTCGGGACCAAGCCTGCCAAGGACGCAGGAGGAAGGGCCACCCGTAGGTCCCCAGCTCATGTCACAGTCAGGGAAGGGGCTCCCTGAGGGCAGAGTCAATCCATCACACTCAAAATACCACCAGCACAAGTGTGTAACTCTAAAGACGGGACAGGACCAGGAGCTGCACTGCAGGGTCGCACCATCCGGTTGGTCCGGGACTTTCAGGTTTTAGCATTCCGGGTCCCACATGCTGATGAACCCCTCAGTCCCACACAGCCAGTCACTCTAATTACAGCCAGGGCTCCACTCAGCCACCAAAGTCACAAGCCAGGAGGCACAGCCATGGCAGGTAGGATGAGCAGGTGGCCACGGTAGCCCTAGAAAAGACGGTTTCGTTGCTTTGTTCTGTAGGGTCTTGCAAGCGAGCAATGAGCCAGAGCATTCCTGGCTTGTCATTGGGCCTGTGTCCTGATCCCACGACTGTGCAAAGCCCCTCTTTACCCTCTCTTGCTTCCTCCCTGCTGCCCTCACTCCCACCTGCCTCCCCAGGCTGGCAGCCAAGGCTGGTGGGCAGTGGGGAGGAAGCTGGGGTGACCATCCGCATTCACGCACACTGAGGATGGCTCTGCCTCGCTGAGGACTGGCCCCAACTCACACACACTGGTTCTGATGGCCAGACACCCCGTGAGTGATCCCAGGTGCTCACAGAACGTGACCGTCTTCCCACCAGGTAAGTTAGCTAAGTGACTCTGACATGTGACGCAGCACGAGCAGTTAAGATGCTCTTACAGGAACAACACCCATCTAAGGGCCTTGCACTTCCACTCTGCTACGGGCAGCATTGCGATGGGTCCCCCGTGCCACAGGCCTCAGAAGGACTGTCCTGAGCTCATCACTCAGAACTCTCCCAGGCAAGGGCTCGGGGAGGCCTGGAAGGATGATATTCAGGCAGGAGGAGCCGAGGGGGGGTGGAGGGGGTAGGGGGGAGTTCATTTTGTTGTTCCATTTGGGGGTTGCTCTTTTTAGAAGCTTTTGTCTTGGAGGTTTCTTGTTTCTGGTTTTTTTATTTTTGGTGGGAGAGGAAAAGTGAGGAGACTGGGGCCTAGAGAAGGGAGAGGACTCTGATATATGATATATGATGGAAAATGCTGCTTTGGGTCCAAGAGAAGATGCCTTTGGACAGAGCCTTCTGCCTTTGCTCAAAGTAGAAAGTATTCTCTGGAACCAGCTCATGAGATTTCATGGAATTGTCAGCTTAGGAGGCTGTTATTTTACCATCAGGAAGGAAGTCAACAAGCAGCAAGCCTGTCATTTTTCCTGGAACTTGTATTTTTTCCTGCAGGACAACAAAGGCTGGCTGATAAAATATGTCTTGGGAGGGGCTCGACACCCAGATCCCTTAGCATATGCTGACTCACAGAGACAATGTTCAGCTTTGCTTCTGAGTAAATATGTGTTATTTATTTCAAAAGGCCAACTGGAAGTTTTCTTGCACCCTTTGGGTCATTTCCTAGAAAGGAAGATTTGAAACAAAGCAACGGTGACGTGCACATGTGGAATCATGACAAGAGACTTCCGTTCCTAAAAATGAAATTGGTGGTACACACGTCTAGCTTCCCCTGAGCAACCCAGGGAGCCGTTGCTGACAGCAGGTTTTGCCCTCTCCCGCAGTTCTGGCCCTTGCCTCTCCCTGGCCCTTCTCACCAGCACAGAGCAGGCATCTAGGACAAGGTAGCCGGGCACGGAGCTCAGCGCAGGTGGCTAAAGTGGTGTCGGGGCTCTTCCAACACGGACTGGGGCTGTCTGTGCTTCTCAGCAAACTCCCCACTGACCCCCGTGTCCGGTGAAAGCTGCGGAGGGCACGAGGACTGCTAACATCCTTTGTCACACTCCACTCTTCTGGACCCCACCCCACAATAAGAGTGCAAGACACTGACCATGCCACACTCTTCGATTACAAATAGGCTTGTTGATAATTAACATTTACATAAAACAAAAAAATATACCTAAGTATGAAATTTCTTTTTTTAAATGCCCTACGAAAATGAACCAAACGACAAAGTCCACCCATTGTGCTAAAGTCCTGCTAAGTGCCTCTAATTTCTTGCAGCTCCGCTGGCCTCTACTACCCCCAGGAGTGTGGAGGAAGAAGGTTCTGTAACGTAAACACAGGGACATGTAGACTGTAAAATACAGAGGGCAAAAGTTTAGCTTCACAAGGATTAAAGCGACATAAATAACTATAAGGTTTGATTAACTATTCCCAATAAACTGGCAAAATCCAGTTTATAGTCATAAACAGCTGATTATCAGTGAGAAGGGACACAGGATCCCTCATACATCTCCAATGACGTTGTAAATCAGATAGCCTTTTTGGGGATGCATGCAGTCATGCAGTATGTGACAATAGCCATAAAACTTTGACCCAGCAATTCCACTTTTGGAAACAGCCCCAAGGAGATAGGACAAAGGTGAGAAAAGAAAATTTTATACAAAGATGTTTTGTGCACAGCAGGACATTTAAAACAATCCTGTCAACTAAGGGAGGCCTTAGCAAACCGCTCAATGCAGGCACACTGTGTTGTGTATGGCCATTCAAAATGCTGTGGTCGCGCAAGAATTTCACATAGGAAATAACTGCAAGTAAAGGGAGAACACAATGCATTCAACGGGCAACCTGGAATTAGGTGAGAAAGTATATAGGTACACAGAGATCATATCAAGAGTGAATTAAGAATGATATAAATAATTGGTATTTAGAGCTCTTGGGATTGTTGTTGTAAAGTTGAGCCCCAAACAAATTTTAAATTAAAAAAAAAGAGACACCTGGAGCCATCTACAGATGCTGAGTCTCACCTGTGCAAATGCCGTGGGCAGAGGTTAGCTCAGGGCAGGATTTCTCAGCCTCGGCCCTGCTGACATTTTCAGGCAGATGATTCTTTGCTGTGAGGGCTGTCTCCTGTGCACGGTGGGATGACAGCAGCATTGCCAGCCTTTACCCACTAGATGCCAGTAGCACCTTCTCGGCTGTGACAATCAAAACCATCTCTAGGCATTTGCCAAATGTCTGTGGCTTGTGGGATGGGAAGCAAAGTCACTGTGGTTGAAAACTACTGGCTAAGTGATAAGCAGCCACCAACTCTCCACGCTGACTATGGGAAGGGGACCGGACGTCATGAGGGCTGTGGGAGCCAGACAGTGTGTTCTTCTACAGGGGGCAGTATTCAGGTGGAATCCAGAACGACATATCCTGTTTCTTTTTAATTAGCAGCGAATTCAAAGTTAAAACATAGTGCGGCCTGAGCTTCACATCCGTGGGCTACAGCAGGTGACCATAGACTTTTCTGTGAAGGGCCAAATGGTGAACATTTTAGGCTTTATGGGACAAACTGTCTCTGTTGCAGCTACTCAGCTCTGCCTGTGTTGGGGGCAAGCAGCCATAGATGATACATAAATAATGGGTGTGGCTGGGTTCTAATTAAGCTTTATTTGTGGACACTGAAATCACACAATATTATTCTTCCTTTGATTTTGTTTTCAACCATTTAAAAAATGTCAATATCGCTTTTAGCTCACAGCCCGCATTTGGCCCACAGGCGGCAGCAGCAGTAACTAGGGGGTGTCGAGGGGGGGCCAGAATCAGACTGGGGGGTCTGGGTGGACCAGCACAGGCTTGCCCTGCACACAGGGGGAGCAGCAGGGAGCCCCGAGGGATCCCCGCTGGAGGCCTCTCCTGTGCCATCCCCGCTCCCTCGCCGTGTTTTCACACTGCTGCATCCTAAGACACCAAAAGGAAGGGATCGCCTTTTTTTTTAAAACCACAGATTGCCTTCTCTGCCATTCTTTTAAAGTTTTCTGCTATTATTGTGAAAGAAAGGCCACTAATAGGGCACTAACCTAGCTGTTTACATGCTTCCCAGAGCCCCAGAAAACTCTTTAATGGACATTTTATCCATTTTTAATGACCTTGCTAAACATGAACCTTCCTGTTTGTGTTCTCAACAGGGTCTCTGACAGTAAACAAAAAATGCACATGGCCTTCCCCAGCCACAGGGGCAGCCCACGGCGCCAGGAGTGGGGACTGGGAGTGGGGACAGAGTGCTGTGTCCCCTGAGCCTGCTCTGGAGGGCCAGCTGTGAGGCCCGCTGCATGCGCTGCAGGGGCTCCTGGGAGCTGCTCCTCTCGCTGGCAGGAAACCTTGCTCCTGCGAAACCACCTTGGGACCATCTAGAACAGAACAGAGAGCGCCATCTTCCCACCCCTTGAAGTCGGCAAAAGTAAATATGGAAAATGATCAACGAAGGCCGCTGGCCAGGGGAGAAAGGAATGAAAAGAAACAAGAAATAAAAGGAAGAGTTAAAAAAAAAAAATGAGCAGAAAAAGATGCAGAAGACAGAGGCAAGAGGGAAGGGAGAGAAGAGGCGAAATGGAACAGGAAGGGCCAAGGGGCGTTCACCAGCTATACACAGAAGACATTCCGGCTCCGATGATGGGGGCCAGAGGCAACGTCTCCGTCTCTGGAACACACTCACGGGAGCCATTCAGGACCCTTTCTCTATCTCCAGCCATCGAATCCTTGGAATTTAGGTTCTAAAGCCTCATCCAGGTGTGAGACAGACAATTGTGGAGGACTTATTTGGCTCTCTCCTCTCCCCCACCTCCCACAGGACTTGAGAGGGTTCCCCCAGCTGGAGGTGGGCAGAGGGCCAAAGGGGAGAGAAAACAGTTGTGGGGGTACCTTTGCCTCCCCTGTCCCTGGGCCAAGACAGGAGGCGAGGCTAGAACCTCCCCGTAAGTTCACAAATCCAAAGGTGGACAGGGCCCCATCTGGAACTCTAGGACAGCAGCCTCACAGAAGTGCCAAGCCACCTGGAGGCAGTGGGAGAGTAGGTATCAAACCAAAACAATTGGTTTGGTCCCTTTCTACACCCAAGATTGGGTGCAGGACAAAGGGACAGGAGGGCTGACCTAGGTCTATTCCCCAGTGCCCTGCCTCAGGCCTCCTCATTCCTTGATGAATCTGGAGTCACCATCCTGTAAACCAGGGCTGAAGAGTTGGGGGGGTGGGGGGCAGCCACTTGAGATTTAAGGAGGACCCTCATTTAGATGTAATGAGGAGGGAGCTTCGGGAGAGCAGCCAAACCTTCCTGTGCCCACAGTTAGGAGGCAGCAATGGGTGGAGGTGAGTGGCGGGTCACCCAACGGGGACAGGTGGGGCCAAGGCACATACACAAGACCAGTGACAAAACCATGGCTGGATGAACACAGGATCCCAGAGGACTCCACTGAGTGGCTGGCTCTGCCCCACGAATGCCACTCCACTGGATGTCCTCTGGCCTCAGAACCAGTCCCAGGTAGGACAGGGGAGGTCAAAATCCCAAATGGGACTGAGTTATAAACCCAAAGCAACCCCTAAATCACCAAACTGGGTTGAGGTTACTTCCAAGTGTCAGAGTTTTGGGCTAGAAACTAATTTTATTGATAGGAAAGTAAAGTGAAGTTTTGCACAACTGAGTTGGTGGCTTGTGAAAGTTCATGCCTGGGACACAAGTACTGACTTCTTGAACTCTCCTAGAAAAAATACTATCAGTCTTCCTGGCAGGCAAATGCTGGGTCGTTGCACCTTGGGCCGCTCACTTGTCGCCTCACCTGCCCCTGATCTCCCCAGGCTCCCAGTAACCTCCCCCAATGCTGACTCCATGGCTGTGGTCACCGTAGGAGCCCAGAGCCAGCTGCACCGTTCCCGGTCTCAGTGGCAATTGGCACGTGCTCGAAAGGCTCCACTGTCACGAGCTCTGTGCTTAGCTGGAGCAAAGGAGCAGAAATCCTTGTGTTGGAGCCGCGAAGTTGCTAAACATTGCGTGTTCCCAGGCCTGCTCAGCTACTTCTGGGAAGAGGCCGCTTAAGGGTATGCTCAGTAAGCATTCCTGGGCTCTGAGCCAGCGTGAGGGGCCAGAGTCCCTGTACAACAGCGCTGCAGTGTCTGGTGCCTTTCTACTCCCAGGCTCAGGGGCAAGATGGGAGGGCAGCAGAGCTGGGAGGTGGCCTGGAGACTGGGAGACCTGCACCCAGCAGAGTCCCCTCCCCGGTGCCCCTCTGGGACCCTCCCTCCTTCCTTGATTTGTTAGCAGTCACTGTGCTGTAAACGGGGGTGAAGAGTCCAGGGTGCGGTGTTGCTGCAGACACTTGAGATTTAATAAGGATTAGGAGAAGCCTCAGCCACGCCCTTAGGAAGGTCCGCTCCATTTCCGGCCCCTCTGTGTAGGGAGAGTAACATTTCAGGGCTGCCTCAGAGGGGAAGCCCAGAGCCCAGGCTCCCACCAGACCACCCAAGGACCAATTAAACAACCATCCTCTGGTGACAGGGAAAGGCCCTCCTGGAACTCTGTGGAGGAGCCCCAGCAAAGGCTGTGACCACGACCCAATTTCTGGGGAGCGAGGTATGTCCAACTCAGGAATCCTTTGGGCTCAGAACCTGGGCTTGTCCTTCAAAGTCAATCTGTCAGGAGGCCTTTGTGACAGCCTGCTTTCTGAACACAAGACAAGAAATTGCTTTTCCTCTACAAAGCGCTGGGGCTTCTTACCATCCCTCCTTCTTCCCAGCACCAGTTCACATCTGTGCCAGCCAAGCTCAGCTAGCAGCTTGGGAGCAGGCGGACGGTGGGGAGGGCCCATGGAAGCATTTCGTACCAATTCGTGGTATTTTCTCTAGGCAAGGGTCACCCACACCGAGGCTCCAAGGGTCTCATGGCACGGTGGCATTTAAACTTCTCTTGGTGTGCTCTGGAAGTCTTTCAGACACAAGAAATTCTCTAGTTGTCACTGAATTTTTCAAATATGGATTTGGTGCTCCTTCCTCACAGAGACTGTCTGGCCCTAAACTCGGACCAGAAAAGAGAAGTTGCTCTTTGGCTTCTGAGCAGATCCCTTCCGGCATTCTCAAGCACAGGTGTTGTGATTTTCTGGGAGGAATCTCACTGGAAACCAGGGACTCCTCAAAACTCTTCCCTGCGGGACAGTCAGGGCTGTAGGGGTAAGTCATGTACTCATTCTTTTCCTCTCCCAAAATGTTTTCCTGGCTCTTTCCAGCTTCCTCTATAGAAACGTCTTCCAGAAAATTCTCAAAGTTCACCACCAACTTGTCAATAAGGTCATTGGGGGTAGAATATGGTTTTAGGATCCTGTCTTCTTCCAGGTTCACAGAGTCATCAAATTCCTTCAGATTTAGTTTATCCTGGAGAAGAAAAAGGGACATCCCAAATGATCATTTAGGGGCTACACTTGATGTAGCCAAGAGCTCATCAGGCTTGAGACACCAGATGCCCCACTCTTGAACAGCACCCCACATTCCTCCCAGGCCCAGAAGTGGTGGCCAGTCATCTCCACGAGCCCTTTCACGGGAGCTGGGAAAGAGTGGCCTGTTTCCTGGGAAACGGCACCCTGGATTCAAACAATTTCTTCTTCTAGAGAACTGAAGGCTATTTTCCACATAATCGTATGTTCACGAAACCCCAGTTAAGATGGAAGCATTAAAGTTAGAGCCCTTATAAATGGAAAAACCACAATCAGAAAGACAGACTTGCCTAACATCACCAGAAAATCAAAGGTGGCCTCATGGCAGGGACAGCATCTTTATCATATTTGTATCCCTAGGGCTTAGCCCAGTGCCAGACATGCAGTGGGTGACTAATAAGTGCTTGATGTAGAGGCCCAACCTACAGATTATTCAAAAAACACTTTAGGCATCATACAATATTGCCTATGAATTCACTCACTCTCTAAGTAACTTTTCTTTTGTAGAAAAGTAAATAGGGTAATGTAAGCCTGCTAACGGAGAGGAGAAATTAGAAACAAAGTCCACTAACAAAAATATCCATGTTTAAAAAAACCTTTGAGTTGCAATAAAGACCAATATTCTAGATCAAAGAAAAACTGGAGAATGTCTTTCAATAATAAGGATAGAAAGGTTATATTTGACTGAACTTATTTCTACTTAAGCAAGAAATTAAACCTTAAAAATTTCTTAACAGTTTTCAATTTAAAAACTTGGGAAAAGGAGGGTTTCTACTTCAGGAATATTCACTCAAAAACCCCAATGCCAGTTGAATAAAGTTTGACTCTAACTTCCCCGATGTGAAACACCTCAAGGCAGCCTGTGGACAGCTCTGCCTGTCAACACCCCCTCGGGATCCAGACTAACTTGTTCTTGGCTGCTTTTCAAATGGCCTCAACTCTTACAGCCAGGCCCTGTCTCCCTCCAATTAGACAGTCAAGTCAACAAGGGTAGGGCTGGGGTCTGTCATCTGTGGCATCCTTTATGGGCCCAGCTCCATTCTGGAAACACACTGGGTCCTCGTAAGCTGGTGAAGCCCCTCCGTCTTGTCCAAAGCATGAGGTCCAAGTCGTTCCAGGAAGGCTGATTCCATCTGCTCCCCCGGCCACTCCCTGGGACTTTTCAACCTCAAGTTCTCTTCATGTGAAAAGCTCAGTCCAGGACTCCGCCCCATCTCCATCTACCCTGCGCACCTTCCACAACCAGCCTGCACAATGATTTCCTTAATAAAAACAGGAGTGTTTACCTTGAAATCATCTCCACGCCATGTGGCTATACTACTTTTGGCAGGATTGGGGACATTGGGCCAACACAGGTGAGTCAATTTGCTAATAAGAGATAAGAGTTTAAAACAAGAAGTGAGTCCAGCAAGCATTTTATACATTCTGTACAGCTGAGCCGAAAGAGTGAGGTTTTGCTAAGAGGAACTGCATGCCCCCTATTAACTAAGGGCCTCCTGATAGAAATTGGGAAAGGGAAGTATAATCATTTGGAGAAGAAGGTAAAATTGCAAGCTATTTATGGGATGTGATGGGAGGAGACTTCTGCCCACGCAAAGCTATTCCTTCCTCCCCGCTCTCTTGCGCCTGCATGTCCATGCCTGGTCCTCTTGCTGGAAACTGCAGCACCATTCCTTTGAGATTTATTCCCTGGGAAGGGTAACATTCTAAGCCTTATAAACCACCCACACTTCAGAGCAGGGGTTCTCAAAGTGTGCTCCTAACCCGCAGCAGCAGCAACACCTGGGATCTTGTTAGAATTGCAAATTCTTAGGCTTCACCCCGGAACCATGGAATGAGAAACCCTTGGGGTGGGGCCTGATTCTGATGCATGCTAAAAGTTAAAATGACTTCTTAAGTGCATAATGTACAAGAATTTGTGCTGGTGGCTTGGTTACAACCTATGCTGGTAATTGAGGTTGCATTAGCTTGACCATTAACTAAGCGCAGCTGCTTGACAGAGAAAGCCCACAACGGTTCCATTTGGAGAGAGAGCTCTCTCAGGGAAGAACCATCAGGGTAGCATGGGCTCACTGCAGAGAGAAAGCACAAGACCGTGAAGACACGCTTGCTTTCCCACAATGACCAGCACAGGCAGGACAAAGGCCCCTACAGCCAGCCCTGCGACAGTGCACTGCAAAAGCAAGCAACAAGTTTGTGCCGGCATACACTGGCCAGCACTCTAACTCCATGAGATGCGGCTCCCTGCTCTAGCTGCGAGAGAGGCTTGCAAGAAGGCCTTTGGATGATGAGACAAAGGGCCTCTAGTGTCAGATGGTAAATGCGGCAGAGGAAGCCTATGGGGCAGCTGGCACTCTCCTGGACTCCAAAAGGCCTAGACCTGGTGCATGGAGCTTTGGGAAGTGAAAGTCCTCTTGCTTGGTCAGACCTGTGATGGGCCACAGAGTATAGCCTCTAATAATCTCAATAAATACATACCAAATGAATAAATGAATGAACGCCCCCTTAATGGTACAGTGTCCTCTCCTACCAAGCACCCATGATGCCTCCCACCCCTTTTTGTCCCTGGTTTTCAAGGCACCCACTGTTGCCTATAAACTCACTTGGGTTTTTTGACACCATATACCACCGTCAGGATGATGAGACTAAGAAGCCCTCCTCCAGTCAGAGAAGTTATAAGGAACATCTCAAAGACACCTTTGGGAAAAGGAGAACAAAAGTCAGTAGTAAGTTCAGTTCCTCACTTTCTTAACAAAAATCAAAGATTAACTTTTTCTTCTACTAGCTTCAGCAACACAATTCCTTATTAGTTTTCTTTCAATTAAATTCAATTTCTTTTAATTAAAAGAACCCTGGGATTCGCAGCTCCCTATCCAGTTGTCTTCTCCCTGCATGAGACATTGTGTTCGCCAAGCCCATCTTCCAACTTAACTCATTCAACGGGTATTTATTGAGCACTTAGGATTTGCCAAACACTATCTGGGTAATTAAACAAACAGCAATAAGCTAGAAATACGAGATCCCTACTCTTACGGAGCTTGTGTTCTGGTAAAGGATCCAGATGTTAAATAACATAAGACGATTTCAGAGAAACAGGATAATGAGAGAGAGAGAAACTGGCATAAGCTGGAAAGGAGGGTAGCAACTTTAGATAGGGTGGCCAAGGAAGAAGTGAAATTCAAGCTGATCTTAATAATGAGAAGGAGCCAGCCATGCAAAAGAATTCCAGGCAGAAGGAACAGTGGATGCAAAAGCTTTGACACAGGACCAAGGCCAGGAACATAAATGGAGGCAGAAAGCAGCAGGTGATGAGGTCAGATGATGAAGGACCCTGAAAGCTATAGGAAGGAGTTTGGATTTTCTTTATAATACAATAAAATTTACTGGCGGGTTTTAAGCAGGGCATCGAGCGTTTGAAACTGTGGCTGCTGTGTGGAAAATGGATCGTAAAGGATCAGAGATGGACACAGGTTGATCTATGATCTATAGACCAGGAAACTTCAAGGCTCCTAGGTAGGCTCTTGCCTTCATTTTGCCCCTTGGAGAAAATCCCATGAGCTGATGCAATTTGTGCCTAGTGTTATGAAAATATAACATGATTCTAAAAGATTTTAAACAGCAAGATCAAAAAGAGTTCCAAAAAGGCAATCTTAATCCATAAAAACAGAACATGTTTTCTATGTAAAAACACATGCTATGCTCACAATTTCCAGAGTTATAAAGCTATTTTATTCTTCAAAAATGTGATAAAAGGCTTTCATGAATATTTCAAGCAATTTTTACATTGACCAGTTATTGCAAAACTTGGCAATGTTCCTTCATTTTTACTCTAAACAGTTGTTCATTCCTTAAAACAGTTTTAGTATATACTTAAAAATCAAATCTATGCCACTCAAGGACTTGGCAAAATTAACATATTTCTGTGTTTTTCCCATTCTCCTTCCTTCTTTCTGCTTCATCTCACTTCTCATTCCATGTTCCTTCCCTCTTGAACATCTCCCTTAACCAACCATCATATGAAGCTACATTATATTTTACGTTACTTCTGGTAGCTGTTAAATTTTTCTTGCTCCCTAGTTTTTAATGCAAAAGCTGGTAAGTCCAACATATCACTGATATTTTTGTCCAAAAAAACTTCACAAATGAGATGAGGTTAAGCCCCTTCCTGTGGGCTTGGTCAACCAAGGTTTTCCCTCCAAGGCCCTGTAGTGT
>RJWJ010043786.1:0-12461 GCA_004363605.1 Indri indri | reverse complement strand
GGCTGAAAGAATATTCAAAGAAATAATGGATGCAAATTTCCCAAATGTGAACGATGAAAGACACAAATCTACATTTTCAAAAAGCTGAGCAAACCCCAAATAGGAAAAGCCCATGAAATCCATGCCAACACACATCACAGTTAAATTTCTAAAAGATGAAGCCAAAGAAAAAACTGTTGAAAGCAGCCATAGATATGATTTCCTACCTGCCAAAGGGCATGAACATGAATGACAGCAGATTTCTCATCTAAGACAATGGAGGCCAGAGAAATTAGCAAAACATTTTTTAAGTGCTAAAAA
This sequence comes from Indri indri, assembly GCA_004363605.1. Classification (NCBI taxonomy): domain Eukaryota; kingdom Metazoa; phylum Chordata; class Mammalia; order Primates; family Indriidae; genus Indri; species Indri indri. Next base: position 12,161 of record RJWJ010043786.1, on the reverse strand, counting down.
AAAGATAAACCATGAATTTAACAACCAGTGAAAATATCCTTCATGAATAAAGAAATTCTCTAACAAAAGAAAACTAAGAGCATCTGGTGTGAGCAAGCTGGCACTTTAAGGCAGGATAAAGGAAGTTCTCCACACAAGGAAGAAATGATATGAGAGTGTTCATAACTTCAGAAAGAAAAGAAAAACATTGCAATAAATAAAAATAGGGGTAAGTATAATAGACTTTCCTTTCGATGAGTTTGCTAAATCTTATTTGATGGTTAAAGCACAATACATAACACCATTTGATGTGGTGCTAAGTGTCTGCCCAGAAGAAATATTTAACAATTGTTCTTTAAAGGTTGAGATGGCAATGGGTAGGACCTCAATGGAAGTCTTGTCTCTACACTTGCCTCACAGTTGTAAAAGATCAGTACCAGTAGAAGTGATTAATTATGTAGGCATATTATAATACTAAATCAACTACTGATTAAAATATAAGATGTGATATACTTGAAAACACTAAACAAATACATCAAAGTGGAATCTAAAAAGTGTTCACATAACCCAGAAGAAAGCAAGAAAATAGAAATGAAGGAATGATATGGTTAATCTTAGAGAATGTCCCATAAGATGATGAGAAAAATATATATTCAGTGGTTTTGGGATAGAATGTTCTGTAAATGTCATTCAGACCCATTTGTTCTAGAGTTCTGTTTAAGTCCATTATTTCTTTGTTTATTTTCAGTTTGGAGGATCTGTCTTGTTCTGTCGGAGGGGTGTTGGAGTTTTCATCTATTAGGGTGCTGCTGTTTATCATTTTATTTAGAACAAGTAAGATTTGCATTATGAATCTGGGTTCACCTGAGTTAGGTGCATAAATATTTAGAATTGTTATGTCTTCTTGTTGAATTGTACCCTTCCCCATTGTATAGTGACAATCTTTGTCTTTCATTACTTTTGTTGATTTGAAGACTAAGTTATGTGAAATCGGAACTGCTACACCAGCTTTCTTTTGGCTTCCATTTGGATGGAATATGGTTTTCCATCCCTTCACCTCGAGTCTGAATGCATCCTTGTGGGTTAAATGTGTTTCCCAAAGAGCAGACACTTCGCTTGTGTATATTTATCCATTCAGCCAGCCCTTGTCTCTTGAGTGGGCAGTTCAAGCCATTCACATTCATTGAAAGAATTGACACATGGAGCATATTTCTGTTAATCCTGTTGAGATGAACTTTGTTTCTTTATTTTCTGTCTAGAACCATTGTGGTATCTGGCCTTTGACCTTTAGCTTTTGAAAGACATGGAAACTAAACAACGTTTTGCTCAATGATTATTGGGTTAAAGAGGAAATTAAGATGGAAAACAAAAGATTCTTTGAACTAAATGAAAAAGGAGACACAAGTTATTGAAATCTGTGGGACACAGCTAAAGCATTCCTGAGAGGAAAATTTATATACATAAAATGCCTACATCCAAAAAACAGAAAGATTGCAAATCAACAATCTAATGAGTCATCTCAAAGAACCAGAAAAAGATGAGCAAACTAACCCCAAATCCAGCAGAAGAAAAGAAATAACAAAGATCGGAGCAGAACTAAATGAAAAATTAATAAGAAAAACACTATATTAAAACAAAATGTTGGTTCTTTGAAAAAATAAACAAAATTGACATGCCTCTTGCTAGATTAATGAGAAGCAGAAAAGAAAGAATTCTAATAAGCCCAATCAGGAATGAAAAAGGAGAAATTACAACTGATACCACAGAAATACAAAATATCATCTATGAATACTATGAAAACTTCTATGCATACAAGCTTGAAAACGTGGAGGAAATGGACAAATTCTTGGAAACACAGCCTCCCCAGGCTCAATCAGGAAGAAATAGAATTCCCGAACAGACAAATATCAAGCACCAAAATTGAAGCAGCAATAGAAACCTTCCTAAAAATAAAAGTCTGGACTAGATGGTTTCACACCTGAATTTTACCAGACCTACAAAGAAGAACTGGTGCCTATCCTGCAGAAATTATTTCACAACATTGAGAAGGAAGGAATCCTCCCTAACATTTTTTATGAAGCCAATAGCAAACTGATACCAAAACCAGGAAAGGACACAACAAAAAGAAAACTACAGCCCAATATCTCTTATAAATATAGATCCAAAGATTCTCAACAAAATCCTAGCAAACCGAATTCAGGTGCTTATCAAAAAAATAATCCATCATGACCAAGTGGGCTTCATCCCAGAGATGCAGGGATGATTCAACATATGCAAATCTATAAATGTAATTCACCACATAAATAGAAGCAAAAACAAAGACCATATGATCCTCTCAATAGATGCAGAAAAAGCATTCGATAAAATTCAGCACCCTTTTATGACAACAACGCTTAACAAAATAAGCATAGAGTGGAATTTATGTAAAAATGATAAAAGCCATATATAAGAAATCCACAGCCAACATCATACTGAACAGGGAAAAACTGAAAGCATTCCTGCTTAGAACTGGAACCAGACAAGGTTGCCCTCTATCACCACTTCTACTCAACATAGTGCTGGAAGTCCTAGCCAGAGCAATCAGACAAGAGAAGGAAATCAAGGACATCCAAATGAGGTCAGAAGAGGTCAAACTATCATTCTTTGCTCATGATATGATCTTTTATCTATAAAACCCCAGAGACATGAGACTACTGGAATTGATAAACAAATTCAGCAAAGTCTCAGGTTACAAAATCAATGTACAGAAATCAGTAGGATTCCTATATGCCAACAACAGTCAAACTGACAACCAAACCAAAGACTCAATACCCTTCACAGTAGCAACAAAGAAAATAAAATACCTAGGAATGTATTTAACTAAGGAGGAGAAAGATCTCTACAGTGAGAACTATGAAACACTGAGGAAGGAAATAGCAGAGGACATAAACAAGTGGAAAACCATACCATGCTCATGGGTTGGCAGAATCAACATTGTTAAAATGTATTTACTACCCAAAATGATCTACAGATGCAACGCAATCCCTATTAAAATACCAACATAATTTTTTGCAGATCTAGGAAAAATAATTCTGTGCTTCACATGAAACCAGAGAAGACCCCATACAGCAAAAGCAATCTTAAGCAAAAAGAACAAACTGGGAGGCATCAATTTACCAGACTTAAGCTATACTACAAGGCTATAGTAACTAAAACAGCATGGTACTAGCACAAGAACAGAGACATAGACCAATGGAACAGAACTGAGAACACCGATATAAAACCACCTTCATATAGCCATTTAATCTTTGACAAAGCAGACAAAAACATACATTGGGGAAAAGAATCACTATTCAATAAATGGTGGTGGTAAAAGTGGATAGCCACGTGTAGAAGACTGAAACAGGATCCTCACCTCTCAACTCTCTCAAAAATCAACTCATGGTGGATAAAAGACTTAAACCTAAGGCATGAAGCTATAAGAATTCTAGAAGAAAATGTTAGAAAAACTCTTACAGTCATTGGCCTAGGGAAAGAATTTTTGAAGAAGTCCCCAAAGGCAATCATGGCAACAACAAAAATAAATAAATGGGACCTGATCAAATTAAAAAGCTTTTCCACAGCCAAGGAAATTATCATGAGAGCAAACAGACAACCTACAGAATGGGATAAAATATTCACATGCTACACATCCAATAAAGGGCTGATAACTAGAATCTATGTAGAACTCAGGAAAATGAGCAAGAAAGAATCAAACAACTCCATTAAAAAGTGGGCAAAGGATATGAACAGAAACTTTTCAGAAGAAGACAGACTAACAGCCAACAAACAAAGAAAAAATGCTCAACATCTCTAATCATCATGGAAATGCAAATAAAAACCACAATGAGATATCACTTAACCCCAGTGAGAATGTCTTTTATCAAAAAGTCCCAAAACAATAAATGTTGGTGTGGATGTGGAGAGATAGGAACACTCATACACTGCTGGTGGGACTGCAAACTAGTACAACCTCTGTGTAAAGTAATATGGAGATATCTCAAAGAGCTACAAGTAGAACTACCATTTGATCCAGCAATCTCATTACTGGGCATCTACACAAAGGAAAAAAAGACATTCTATAAAAAAGACATCTGCACTCGAAAGTTTATAGCAGCACAATTCACAATTGCAAAGATGTGGAAACAACCCAAGTGCCCATCAATACGTGAGTGGATTAATAAAATGGGCTCAGCCACAAAAAACAATGGTGATCTAGAATCTCTTGTATTATCCTGGATGGCGCTGAAGGCCATGCTACTAAGTGAAGTACCACAAGAATGGAAAAACAAGCACCACATTTACTCACCATCAAATTGGCATTAACTGATCATTGTAATACTTATGTGCACACATAGTAGTAACATTGATTAGGTGTCAGGCAGGGGGGAGGGGGGAGGAAGGGAAGGGTATATTTACACCTAATGAATATGTTGCGCACCGTCTCCGGATGGACACACTTGAAGCTCTGACTCGGGTGAAGCAAAGGCAATATATGTAAGCTAAACATTTGTACTCCCGTAATGTGCTGAAAAAAAAAAAACAAAAAAAACAACAAAAAAAAAAAACGAAGGAATGAGAAAGCAGAAACCACCAGAAAAGAAATAATATTGTGGCACACTTGAGCCCTAACATATTAGTAATAATGTACACAGTCTTAAATACACCAATCACATGACAGAGATTGGCAAAAAAGGATAAAAAATATTATCCCACAATCTGCCATCTACAAAAAATTTACTTCCAACACCATGGCACAGGCAGACTGAAAGTTAAAAGACAGGAAAAGATATGCCATGCAATATTTAAAAAGGCAGAAGTGGTTATATTAACATCTAACAGCATGTTCTTTTTCTTATAATTCAAATTATTCTTCAGAAAAAGAAAACTACCAGAAGCAAAAAGGGGCATGATATACTGGTTATGGGGGGGGGTTAAATTGTGTCCCTCAAAAAGATATGTTCAAGTCCTAGTGCCTGGCACCAGTAACTGTGACCTTGTTTGGAAATAGGGTCTTGGCAGGTAAAAAAATCAAGTTAAAATGTGATCTTTCTAGATTAGCATAAGAGCTAATCCAATAACTAGTATCCTTACAAGAAGAGGAACATTTGGACACAGACAGATCAGGGAGAATGCCATGTGTCAAGGCAGGCAGAGACTGGAGTCAGCCCTGTACAAGCCAAGAACCACCAAGGATCTCTAGCGTCCATCAGAAGGCAAGAAAGGTTCTATTTTAGAGCCTTCACCTGCCAACACCCCTATTCTGTATTTATAACTTCTAAAACTGTGAAAAAATACATTTCTGTTTTTTTTAGCCACACAGTATGTGGGAATTTGTTGCACAGCCCTAGGGAACTAAAACCCTGGTAAAAGGTTCAATACCCAAGGACCCACCGTGATCCCTGATGTGGATGTGTGTGCACCAAACAAAAGAGACCCTGATTCAGGAAAAGAATGTGATGGGCATTGTTCTCAGCAGTATGTAGCCTTCCCCTGCACTCACCAGCTCACACCCAGGGCCACCTGGTCCTCAGGGCCTGGTGTGGTCACTTCCCTGGGTGGCCATGAGTCTGTGAGTCCCCTTCTCCAGTCACACAACTCTGATTTAATTTGGGAGCAGCCTAATTCCCCTTTGAAAACCCACATTTTCAACACTCCTTTTTCTGACAGAAGCACACAAAATACTAACTTCGTGTTTATCTGGAAGTATAGAATATTCTAAATAAATAATTATAAAGTTTCCTGTGGATGAACGTATTTTCTGACAACTGTAGCTGCTAATAACAAGCTACTCTACAGCCCATTTCCAGCATGTTGTCTGAAACTTACAGCCAAAAAAAAATGTGTATTTTAAAAATAAATCTTCAACTTAATTTTTGAGGTCCCTACCTAAATGAAAAATTGTAAGTTCCAGGAGGTGTTGCTGTATTTACAGAGACTAGAACAGTGGCTAGCACATGTGTGCTCAAATTAACATTTATTTAATAAATGAAAACAAGAATTAGTCATATTAATAATTTTGATGTATGATGCCAATCTTCAGTGAGGTATTTATAATATATTAGGTTTATTTTCTTTTATTTACTAAATAAAATAGGGGCAGAGAGGTCTGGAATTAAACTGGCTTCACTCAGAATGTGCTGTCAAATAAAATCAGTAATACAATACCAATTATGATTAATAAAGATTACAAAAAACCGTTGTACAGAGCTTACTGGATGCCAGTTCTGTATTCAGTACTTATGTGCATGAGCCCGTTAAATCCTTACCGCAAGCCAAGGGAGCAGGTCGGATCATCATGCCCACCTTGCGTGCGAACATGGAGATTTAAAATACTTGCGCCAATGTTCAGTCTTACGGCGAGTAACTGGCAGAGTTCACATCCACCCTCGGCCTGACTGACCCTGAGGCCTACATCTTAGGAAAACATAGAACAGGCACAGCGCGAGGTCAGACCTGGCAAGTGCCACGGGAACAGCGCGGGCTATGTCCACGGCACTTTACAGGATGCTGGGCCCAGTGGGAGTGGTCCTGGGGTCGCAGCGAGGAGCAGACACCCGGCCAGACTGCAGCTTTGGGTGGGGTCCCAATCAGCAAATGCGGGCCTGGCCCGCAAGCAGCCCTGCTGGAGAGGGCAGCTTTGTACCACCCACACCTGGCTCAGTAGCCCTCAAGACCTATGCTCTCCCGCTGAGACCGCCCCCTTCAGAAAAAGGGCCCCTCCTGCAGGACAGCCATGCGTGGGGCTCAGCCCCCAGGGCTGCTGTAGGGACGGCGCAGGGCCTGGCGCTCCTCCCCGCAGCCAGAGTGCGCATGCTAAGAAACCGGCGTCCTGAGGCATGCTGGGTGGAGATCTCTGTCACTCGCTCACCGTGAGATCTCAGGCCGTTACTTTTCTCTGGGCCTTCATCTCCTCTGTAAAAGGGAGATTATATTAATAGTATTTAATTCATAGGCTTTTGTTAAGATTAAATGAGATAATGTAAGTGTTAACACTTACCTGGGGCTGTCTCCAGGGACAGGGAGTGGGAACTGTCCCTCCCTGCTTTAACATCAGGCAAAACGCGGATCAGAGCCAGGAGCATGACGCTCAGAGACCGGTGGCGGTCAGGCTTCCTGTGGCCGCGCGATGGATGGCCCTCGAGCTCGGTCAGAGACGCCCTCCCCAGCCGGCTGCCCGCGGGCTCCGGCCAGTCGCCCTCGGCTGCCTCACCTGAAGACTCGGTAGGTAGATAGAAAGGAAAAGTAGCATTCATTACAATGACGGCAGTTGTGACAGATTTCCACGCACTCCAAAGTCCAGCGTGTGGAATGCGCGCACAACGCGGGCCCCCTCCGCGGCGCCGTGGCTCGTGCTGGCGCAGGCGGCCTGGCTGCCCGAACGCTCTGCGGCTGAGACGGCGCCCGCCCAGCGGCCAACGCCAAAGACGGCCAGGGCGCCACGTTTGCTTCTGATTGTCGATGTATAGCCTCAAAACACCTGGCTGCCTCCCAAACACAGCCGGTGATCACTGACAAAGCACCTTGGTCTCTGTTGCTAGGTGTCCTTACATAACAGCAGTTATTAAAATACAGCCAAGCTTCATGTAATGGCGGAGATACATTCTGAGAAGTTTCTATACGGTGACTTCATCCTTGTGCGAACGTCACAGAGCACACTCACACAGACCTAGGTGGCAGAACCCACTCACGCCCAGGCTACACGGCATAGCCTGTTGCTCCCGGGCTACACACCTGCACAGCACGTCACTGCACTGCACACTGTAGGCAACCGTGACACATTGTAAGTAGTCAAACATATCTAAACATAAAAAAGGGACAGTAAAAATACAGTATAAAAGACAAAAAAAATGGCACACCCCTATAGGGCATTATCATGGACGGAGCTTGCAGGACTGGCAGTTGCTCTGGGTGAGTCAGGGAGAGGTAAGAGTGTGGAGGCCTCGGACATTGCTGTGCACCGCTGTAGACTTTGTAAACAACGCACACTTACGCTACACTAAATTTATAAAAGAACATTTTTCTTCAATAATAAATTAAACTTAGCTTACTATAATTTTTTTACTTTATATACATTTTTTAATGTTTTGACTCTTTTGTAATAATCCTTAGCTTAAAACACAAACACATTGTACAGTTTTTAAAAATTTTTATAACGTTTTTGTTAAAAACTAAGACATAAATATACACATATTAACCTAGACCCACACAGAGTAAGGATCATCAACATGACTGTCTTCCACTCCCACTTCTGGTCACACTGGAAGGTCTTCAGGGGCAGTAACCCACACAGAGATGTCATCTCCTGTGATAACAACGCCTTCTTCTGGACACCTCCTGAAGGACCTGCCTGAGGCTTTTTATAGTTAAATCTTTTTTACATAAGTAGAAGGAGCGCACTCTAAAACAATGATAAAAATATGCAGTAAATACTAAGAATTTTTCAGCTGCATTATAATTGTGTGGGACCACAGTCACACATGTAGTCCATTGTTGATTGAAACGTCATCATATGGCACATGGCTTTACTGAGATGGAGTAGCAAACATGAGAAATTTGTCCAAAGACATATTACTTATTTACTATTACTGTCGCTTTGCTTATTTCACTCAGTATAATAATATGAAATAGTGGGTTTAGAAGACGCCATGATGAAAACTCATAGAGAGGCCTTAAGAAGCTGAAATTATTCTTTATCTTTAAAGTTTAAATGTTTTCTTCTAAATAAATGTTAAGAACTAATTCCTAATAGAAAAGTTGATATGCAAGTTGGGTCTAAACTTGAAGTTTACTTTTTAAGGTGATCCTTCTCCTTTCTTTCAAAGTCAATGTATACTAAAAACTCAAGAAAAAAATCCTTTGATGCATATAATTATAGACCACCCCACTACCTATTATTTTTAGCTTATTTGCCATTTTCAAATATTTAAATGATTTTGGTCCAATAGTAATGCATTTGAAAGTGGAGATAAATAGAATAAATTCTAAATTATTTAAAGATAATATTCACATTATGCTGCCAAGATTTGTGCTATGTATATTAACTGTTCTTTTTTTAAATTTTAAATCTTAGCTGGTAAGTTTATGAAACTTCCTTTGGTACTGTCCCAGTTAATGTAGTAAGACTTGCCCAGTTGGATTTATGCACAACTCGTTATGAATTGTTCTCCTGCGCACGTGAGTTCTCTTGCATTACCCCACCAAGAATGAAAGTCACACGGAGAACGGCATGATAGTCATGATGTTTGCAGTGTGATTAATAGGCTAACTGTTCAATCTGGAATAAAAATCTATTTAGCTGATATATCCAGCCTATTCTTTTAAATCAGTGTAGTGATGGTCTTCAAAATAATTGTAGGCTGGAAGAAAAAAAATTCTGCTAAGACATGTATTATGCTTACATTATTTAAATGAGCGCTGATAGTCTAGGTGTTTAAACGATAGCTGTGGGGCTATCTGCTTCTCAGGAGGGCTGAATATTGTATGCCATCTGATGCTCTTGGACAACCTCAGTGCTACCCGTCAGAGTCACTGGTTTGAGGGAGTGGTCATCCCACCCTCCACCTCTCTCTATTAACCACGAAATAGCAATGAAGTTGAAAGAATCAATATGGCTAAGATTTAACTTCAAATGCTACTCAAACGCCATCCTTTTAAATGTCATTTTAAGTGCTCTGTTTCTGTTTAAAAACAAAAGCGTCCTGAATGTTACCTCAGTTTATTGTCAACTAGCCAAATTCTTCTCTCATATATTGCTTAATGAAATTGCACATTTAATAGTATGTGGTTGCCACACATTGTTTATTTTGCTTTCAATCAAATGTCATGGGGCAAAAAGGAAAAAAAAAATCCTTCAAATGGAACTTTACTCATGCTTTAAACAGCACAGATCTTACTGAAAAGATATACTTTCCAAATCAAATTAATTGCATTTTTTCTATTTTATTTTAAATATTTCTTGAGTGGAAATAAAAATCAAATCCTAAAATAAAAAAATTTCAATTTTTTTCTACCAACTACCCTCATGATAGATAAAAAAAATACTACAAAAATAATTGTTTTCTAAACTGCAATTGAGTCTTAATTTATTGCTATATACAACCATCTTGAAAACAACAAGCATTTAAATTGGGCTAAAATTTGGGTTTAACTTCGTAAAAAAAATATGTTTGACATAATTTTAGATTGGCATACAGGAATAAAAATAATACAGAAAGACGCAGTGTCCATTTTATCCAGTTTCTTCCAACAGTAAAATCTTACAAAACTGTGGTCCAGTATCGCAGGCAGGATACCGACATTGACACAGTCAAGACACAAGCAGTTCCAACCCTGCAAGGAGCCCTCCTGCTGCTGTTTTATTTGTATGCCCCACTGAGCTCCCCTCCTGCCCCATGCCTGGCCCATGGCAATCGCTACTGTCTTCCATTTCTACAAATTGGTCATTTCAAGAATGTTATAGGAATAAAAGCATACACTATGTAACCTCTTGGGACTGACTTTTTTCACTCAGAATAGTTTTCTGGAGATTCATGCAAGTTGTTTTTTGTATCACTAGTTCATTCTCCTTTATTGCTGGGTGGCATTTCATGGTGTGGATATACCACCATTTGTTTGATCATTCATCCATTGAAGCCTATCTGGGTTGTTTCCTAATTTGGGTTTTTACAGAAAGGTGCTGTGAACACTCAGGTCCATCTTTTGTGTGAAGATAAGTTCTCATTGCTCTGGGATAAATGGCCAAGAGGACAATTGTTGGGTTGAATGGTGGTTGCATGTTAAGCTTTACAGAAAACTACCAATCTATTTTCCAAAGTGGCTGTTTCATTTTGCAGTCCCACCAGCAATGTATGAGCAATCCAGTTTAGCTACATTATTGCCGGTGTTTGGTGTTGTCACCATTTTTATTCTAGCCATTCTAATAAGTTTTTAGTGATATGATTGTGGTTTTAATTTCCATAACAGCCAGTTACGTGGACACCTTATCAGGTGTTTATTTTTCATCTGTGTATCCTCTTCATTGAAATGGTCTGTTCATGTCTTTTACAAATTGTCAAACTGAATTGTTTGTTTGGTTTTTTTTTTTTTTTTTTACTGTTGAGAATTGAGAGTTCTTTATATATTACAGATACTAACCCTTGGTTGGATATGTACTTTGAAAATATTTTATTCAAGCTGTTAGCCTGTCTTTTCATGCTTTGTATAGGGTCATACAAAGAGGAAAAGTTTTAATTTTGATAAAAGTTTAATTTATCAATTTCACCTTGATTTCTTCATGCTGATTTTTAGGATATTGCTTTGCATATTTTCCTGAGTGGCTGTTGTAGGTAATTTTAATATGCACACATAAGTTATTACAGTCTGCTGGTGTCAATAGAATTTTTCTAATTCTAGTGAAGTGTAGAAACCGTACTTCCATTTAAGTCCCTTCACTCTCCCACTTTTTCCAATACACTTTGCTTAGGTGTTTCTTCAACATATGGCGAGCACCACATAAGATGGTTTTATAAATGTTGCCTCGATCATCAAGCGTGATTTGGGTAAGTCATAATAAGAAGAGTCTCCTACATTTACTTCTATTTTTACTAATTTTAAGATTCTTGGTTCTTTTATTTTCAAAGCTCTCAGCAGTCCCTAATATCCTTTTCTTTTTGCTTAGAGAAGCTCATATGCCCATTCTCTAAAGGTTGGTTTGCTAGCAAAAAAAAAAAAAAAACTCTTAGTTTTCTTTTTTCCCCTAATTCCTAAAGGATATTGTTGCTAGATGTAGAATTTATACTTCACAAGTCTTTGTTTTCAGCACTTATAAAAGGCTGTGCAACTTCTTTTTGGTCCCCATGTTTTCAAATGAGAAATCTACTGCCATTCACATTGGTGTTTCCATGCAAGGTAAGTCATTTCCTTCTGGCTACTTTCAAGACATTTTCTTTGGCTTCAGCTTTCAGACATTTAACTATGATGTGCATTGGCATGGATTTCATGGGCTTTTCCTATTTGGGGTTTGCTCAGCTTTTTGAAAATGTAGATTTGTGTCTTTCATCGTTCACATTTGGGAAATTTGCATCCATTATTTCTTTGAATATTCTTTCAGCCCCATTCTCTTTCTCCTCTTCTTCTGAAACACCAATAATATGCAAGTTTCTACTTTCCTTCTGGTTTTGGAG
>RJWJ010043785.1:0-12467 GCA_004363605.1 Indri indri | reverse complement strand
AGCGCAGTGCTGTTCTGAGGAGGAAGTGCCGGGAAGCGTCAGCCAGGCTCCCAGGATCGCCGGGCAGCCCGTCTACAAAGAGCTCAGCAACGCCGCCAAGCCTGCCCCAGGCTGAGCGCCGAGGACACAGAACCGGGCTCGTCCCTGCCCTCCAGGGCCATAGTTCTGTGCAGGAGGCACTCACATAGATGAAACCTGACCACACAATGGCCAAGGGAGAGGGTGACTCCGGGGCTGTGGGGAAGACCGGCCAGGGGCCAGGAGGTGGCCCTTAGAGTGAACAGCCCCTTCACAGCCCCTGGAGCTTGCAAGACTGAGGCAGGAGCACCCCAGGCAGGACCCAGCCCTGCCTCAGCTTCCTCTCCAGCAGCCCGGGGCAGCCCGAGGGCAGCGATGGTGGGTTTCTTTATCTCCCGGAGCCTAGAAACAGTGGGCACTTAGTGAATGAGAGGCAGTGGGTTGGGGGGAGGCCTATCTAGAAAGTGAGACAGGTGACCCTGAACCCGGGCTGTCATGAAGCCAGGAGGGGTCAGGCTGGAGCAACGGAGCCAGGCAGCCCCAGAGCAGCCGCTTACGGAACAGATGGTGCAGGATGAGCCCGTCGAACATGTCCTCCTCCAGGCTGCGGACCACGATGTGCTCGGGGAGGAGAGTGGCGTTGATCCACTCCATCAGCACCTGCAGGCCCCAAGAGACAGTTGACTGTGGGGGAAGCACTTCTCACCTGGCCCTGGCTCAGCTCTGTCCTCACCTGGAACACCCTCCTCCCGCCTGCCAACTCCTACCCATCCTTCTAGGCCTGGCCAAACGCCACCTCCTCTGGGAAGCCCTCCCTGATCTGCCAGGCTGAGTTGGGGCCTATTCTGGGCTTCCGCAGAACCCCTGCTTCTCTCCGTCACAAGCCTGAGCTCTGTGGGGCTGTTGTTATTACAGGTGAAAGTGGGGTGCTACTGAACGAAGACCTACAAATGCGGAAGTGGCTGTGGAATTGGGGGACAGAAAGACTCAGAAATGGAGGCTTGATGGAAAAGCCGAGATTGCCTTGCAGGGGTGGCTGGTAGAAATACGGACGTTCAAGGTGCTCCTGGCAGGTCTCAGGAGGAAGTAGGGGCGTGTTATCGGAGCGCAGAGGACAGAGGTGGGACGGAGTGATGCGTCCACAGGCCAGGGAGCCAGGGTCTGGTAGCCCCCAGAGCTGGGAGAGGCACGGGACGGTTCTTCCTCCAGACCCCAGTGGAACCGAACCTGCCAACACCTTGGCTGGGGACCTCTGGCCTCCAGGACCGTGAGGCCGTCTGTTTCTGTTGGCCTGAGCCACCCAGTGTGCGGTCGTTTGTGGCGGCAGCCCTAGAATGCTCACATGGGGCTGCTGGTGTCCCGCCCCACACCCAGGTGTTGCCACTGCGGTGCCCCCAGCCCCCTCCCCCTGCAGCTCTGCCGGGCCGTCCCCACCCTGCTGGCACTCAACAGGCCAGAGTCCTGGGGATTAAGGCTCCACCACTGCCAGCAGGTGGTGTGCAAATACCCTAGCTCCTTGCCCCCAGGACAGGGGTCCCCGGCAGGCCACGACCAGCTCAGTCACCCCCTGTGCTGGCCCCTTCCCTCCCTGGTCTCCTGGGATCACCTCCCAGCTCAGCTACTCACACTCAAACACTCATCTCAGGATCAGTGTGGGAGGAACCCACACTGAGGTGGCATGTCGACACCCACAAGCTTCCCAGGAGGCACCAGGGTGGTTCTTCCCTGTGTTCCCAGTGCGTGACACAGGGCTGGGACAGGCGTGCTTGCCAAGGGTGGGGATGGGGATGGAAGGAGTGAGGGATTGGGAAGGAGAATAGAAAACGGCCCACAAACCCTCTGGGTATGAAAGATGGTGTAGGCCAGGAGGCCTCCCTGGAGGAGGCAACAGAGAGGCCACATGGAGACTACAGAAGTAGGGCTGAGGGAAGGAGGCCCCAAGCCTGCTTGTGCCCAGCTGGCCCAGCGGCCACAGCAGCAGGCCCATGACCAAGGAGAGAACCAAGCACTGGGCAGCTCGGGCTACCGCTGCCCTCGCCAGCTCTCCGTCACCACGGCAACTGGGCAGGCAAAGGGGCCGACAGCCTGGGTCAAACCCCAGCTCTGTCCCCGGACAGCTGTGGGCCTGCACAGGACAGGTCACCTCTCTAGCCTCGATGTCCCCTCCCAGGGACACAGATCCCCTCAGGTCCCATGAGGCTGCCGGGATGGTGCATGTGAAGGCACACAGTCAGTGCTCAATAAACGCTCATTCAGGCAGCCATTCAGCAGGCCTCCCAGGACCCGGGGCGGGGGTCACCGCCCACCAGCCTATGGTCCGGAGTGGGGGTGGCCCGCCGTCTCTGCCCGGCAGAGGCAGGTGCCGGGTCTGCCCGCGAAGCTATCTCCGGAGGAGCCGGGGCTGCGGAGGGTGGCTGTACCTTCTGCAGCTCTTCAAATTTGGGGTCTTTCCGGGAAGTGGGTGGCAGGTATTTCTTCTTTCCTCCTGGAAGCAGAGCGGGCATGTGGGAACCCTACAGGGCGCTCGGCAGCTCTCCCCGCAGGTCACCCCCAGGGCCCAGCCCCTGGCCCCACGGGGAGCTAGGTCCTGCCTCTTCAGCCCAAACGCCCTTCCCTCGCCACCCTCAGGAGCACCAGCTCAGCCCCACGTGCTGCAATGCTGGTATTTTGAGATGTGCTTAAACTCAGAAATTATTTCTTGATTCTCTGAAATGCAAACTTAACTGGGTGTCGTGTATTTTATCTGGCAACCCCGCCACTTATGTAAAATGAAACCAGGGGACAGAGAGGCCAATGACGTGCCCAGGCCCACCAGGCTGCAAGGGACGGATGTGGGGCCTGCCCCAAGTCTGCCTGCCCCGCGTGGGTGAGACCCGGCTCGCCCTCCGAGGCCCAGCAGCTCCCCTCCCCCGAGGCCTTGGTCAGGAGCTTCCCACATTTTGGACTCACAGAACCCACAAAATGTCAGGGCCAAGAGGGACCTCTGAGATCAGCTAGTCACCTGGGGGAAACTGAGTCAGCAGTGGGGACTGCCTGGCCTACGTTGACCAAAATGCATTGCCTCTCATGTGACCCAGGTGGGGGCTTTTCCTAGACGTGCTGAAAACCTTCGAGGATTCCCCAGCCCCGTGTCTTTTGAAAAGAGAGAAGGCAAGAGAGTCGTGTGCTAACTAACGTGCCTCACGGGACAGGCTCTCAACAAACACTTGGGAGTGTGCGGAGAGCAAAGGAATAAACGAGCAAACGGACGGCTACGGCGCCTCCCCTTCCCGGAGCAGACTTCTTGCCACTCGGAATTATCCCACATCCGGCTTTGCTTGCCAGAACTATGGGTATCTCTAAGTCAGCTGTAGAACAGGAAGTTTTTTTCGAGTAACGAAGTCCTGCCACCCTAACTCCGCACTGACCCCCGGATGCTTTCCAGTCTCGAACGGTTTGCAAACAACACCAGACAGTGGGGACGTCAGCCGGGAGACCCGGGATGAAGCCCGGCCCCTCTGGGGGTCTCACCGCGCTCCGGGCCCTCTTGGTGCTGGGATTCTTGCTCCACGCCGCCTACGTTAAAAGGCGGAATTCACGGGATCTAGAAAGTCGCATTCTGTTCCTTTCCCTTAAATTCTTCACACATTTTCTTTGTCGTCACGTGTCTGCTCTAACAGTCGCATAAACCCTAGTGCGTCCACCTGAAGCCCTTCCCCACTGGCACCTGCAGGCTGCGCCCTGATGTGCTGTTGTTTGCCCCTTTTAGAGCACAGGGCGACGGTGACAGCTCTGGGTACCTGCTGCGTCCTTTCGAACCCTCTCCTAGGAGGGAGATTTGGGGGCAGTGGTTGCAAAGTCCCCAAAGGGCTCATAAAGGGTGACCCGCCCCGCCGAATTGCTCCGACCCCAGGCCCACCCCGCTGTTTAGAGCCCCACTCGTGAGAGGGGAGCAGGCCAGGAGCCCCACGTCCCGCGAGGCGTCAGAGCCTGCGTGGGGGGCGTGGAACCTGCATGCTAGGCCGTCCTCGGGTTCAGGACGCAGCTGCAATACTTACTAACAGAGTCGCCCGCTATTCTGGCTTGTTACTCCCCGTGCCTCAGTTTCCTCATCTGTAAACACGAGGCCATGACACCCACCCTCAGGAATACGTAAGTGCTTAGCGCGGGGCCAGCACAGAGCAGGCTCACAGCAGTCAGCGTTATCATCACGGTCGACACCGTCCCTAGCCTGGAGGTGTGAGGCCATGGGGGGTGACCCCGCAGATGGTTCCAGGAGCAGGAGGTGGGGCGAGCAGAGCGCGGAAGGTGGAGGCAGGGGAGCGGGACGGGGGTGACACCTCGGAAGCAGAGCACGTTCCCGGGCACAGCCAGGCTCGCTCTGGCCGTGCAGACCCTCACCCTCCGCCCCGGCCCGGCCCTCAGACCCGCGTGGCACAGCACCTTGCGGGAGCTCCTCCTCCACTGGTAGGTCCACCGCCTTCGGGAGCTGCAGCAGGTCGTAGGGGGCCTCCGGCTCCATCGTCTCCCACGCCCGCCCTGGAGGATGCGGGGACAGAGAAGCCCTAACCTCACTCCGTTCCCATGGTCCCCTCTAAACAGGAGGCTCAGAACAGAGTGAGAGCTTGGCTCCGTGGACAAGTCATTGCACCGGCCCAGGCCGGGGGCAGGGCCCCTGGTGAGAAGGGGCCTGGAGCCAAACCTCGCAGGCTGGGAGCCCAGCCCAAGACAGGGCTTGGTGGGGACCTGGTCCTCCCTTGGTCACGGGCAGAGCGGCCTGCCCACTGCAGCCCCCACCCCTGCGGTCAGGACAGAGAGGGGTGCAGCCCGCTCCTCAGAGCTTGAGGGGTCGAGCTCGAGGGGGACTCCCGGGCTGGCCTGCAGAGGCTGGTTGAGGTGAACACATGGACGGAAGACATCATGACACCCCCCAGACCCCGAGCAGAAACCGGCCGTCCCCTCCAGCCCGGGAGCCCGAGACGGACCAGCACAGAGCAGGCGCGGCCAGCCTCTGAGTGCGTGAACCGGGGGAGGCCTGCCGACGCCACCAGACGCGTCCCCCCTCCATGGAGATGTGGTTCCCGGGGGCGGCCTGGCCCTCAATCCTGAGTGAGGGTCTCTATAGTGGGACCATCATCCCAACCTCCGACTGTGCAGGAAGGCCCAGCACGTACAGTGGGTGCCCTCGCCGCCTGGTCATCGTGATGGGCTGAGGCCCACGCCTGGGAGGGGGCAGACCCGGAGGCCAGCCCAGCCCCCTTCCCGTTCCCGTGCCTCAGTTTCCTCATCTGTAAACACGAGGCCCGTTCCCGTGGCCGCTTCCTCTCCTGCGAAGGCTTCACGGCTCAGCGGGCAGCTTTTGCCCTCCCTGGCTCTCTCCAGCCCCCGGGTGTCCCCAGCATTGACAAACTCACTCAGACAACTGGTGAGGAGGCCCCAGCAGAAGCTGGTGGTCAAAGCAGGGAGATGGGGGAGCCGCGCGAGATGGGGGCATTCGCAGGGCCAGAGCCACCCCCGTCAGCCCGGCAGCCAGGCCGGGGGAGGACAGGGGCTCTGGGAAGCCCAGAAGCATGGACGGGGAGAACACAGCCACCAGGACTGACTCCCGGCCCTCAATCCCCAAGCTTCCTGCTGGACACCAGGACTCCGGCTTGAGGGCCAGGGCCAGAGAAGAGGAAAGAGCCCCGCCTGGGGTTAGGAGGCCTGGGTTCCAGGCTGGATCCTCCTCCCTCTGGCTGTGTGACTTTGGGCAAACCCCCTGCCCTCTCTGGTCCTGATGTACCTTTACAAGGAGGGCCTGGACTCGATGCTGGCCAAAGGCAGCCAAGCGGACACAGACTGGGGAGCTACTCTAAGGATGACCAGCTCTGGGCAAGTCCCCCCCTGCCCCAGGGCCTCAGTTTCTGCAGCTGACGAAGGAGGACTGGCCTTTCTCCCCCCAGCATGGCTGACGCTCAGGGGAGGTTGTGGGATGGAGGCGGAACTGTTCGGGGGCTACCACGAGAGCTACCGCGGGGCCCTTGCGCCTGTGGGGACCTCGACAACTCCTCCGTAAATGGGGAGGGAGGACCAAGCCGCCTGTAAGCGGGGTGGCGGGAGGGGCCCCGGGGGCTCAGGGTCCCCCTTTTACCAACTCCTTCCCTGTGCGGCCTCAGCGGAGACTCTGGGCTCATTTCCACATGGCGCCTGGGACCCTCCCTCTGTGCCCCCTGGCACCCGAGCATGGTGGATGGGCAGAACCTCCCAGCAGGTGCAGACGCACCTGGGCCCAGGTGCAGGAGGACTCACCTGGCTGCTTTCTCCACGCAAGGAAACGAAGGCCTCTGAGCCCTGGGGGTGGTCCCTGGGGCTCTGAATAAAAGCAGGTTCCGGGTTCCCTGCGCCGCCTGGGGCCAGGCAGGCTAGGAGGCAGGGGCTCACTTCCTCCAGGCCTGCTCAGCCCTGCAGGCAGCTTCCTCCTCTCCGTGCAGCAGGGCCGGGGAGGATGCCGCGGCTGCCACAGACCTACCGGAAAGCTCTGCCCCGAGCCCCAGGCACCGGCCACGCCTCGGGCAACTCGAACTTAATATTTCTTATTTCTCTCCCTCCCCCACCTTCCCCCAAATCGGCCAGTTCCTCCCCAGCCTCCCTCTCTCTCCGAACGGCAGCTACCAGGGCCAGAGCCTGGGGATGAGCCGCCGCGTCCCAGCCACCAGCAAACCAGCAGCTCCGCATCCTCCCACCTCCACCCCCGCCAGCCCCTCCCCGCCGGGACCACGCGGGAGCCTCCCACCCGGGCTGCCAGCTTCGCTCGGCCGCCACCTCCTGCCCCCGCCCCTCCACAGCAGGCACAGCATTCACTAAAAACCCACGTCCCACAGCTCTGAAAATCCAGTCTGCACAGCCCCGCCCACACGTGCCAACATATGTGACCTGCTGGTGCATCTCTGTCCTTGTCCCCCAACTTCTCCTCCCAGCTACGGTGACCACCTTCTGTCCTCTGAAAGTGCCACGTGCCTTCCTGCTTCAGCATCCTTCCCCTGCCTGGAAGCCCCTGCCCCCGCTTTTGACATGGCTGAGTCCTCATCCTTCACGTCAGCTCGAATGCCTCCTCCTCTCGGAAGCCCTCCCTAACTGCCTGCTTTATAGTAAGGCCTCCCTGCGATTCGTTACTACGGCCCCCGAGGTCTCCTTCATGGCACTTAAAGCTGTGACGCTGTGGGTTCGGCGAGTCGGTTAGCGGGTGTTTAATACCTGTCTCCCCATCAGACATGGCCCACCTCTCACTCACTGTTACCTGCCGTGCCTAGGACAGTGCCCGGCACAGAGTGGGCTCCATGAATGAGGAGCAACAGCCACTGTCGCCTAGGGCATCAGGAAGCCTTTCTGGAAGAGAAGTGGGCCTTGACGGCTGAATAGGAGTTAGCGGCTGAAGAGGAGTGAGCACCTGGCACACACGAAGGCCTGGAGGAGGTCGCGGAGAGATCCCGGCACGGTGGATGTCAGAGAGCACGTCAGACCCCAGCTGCCTCTCGAGCTTGAATCTTCACCATCCAGGCGGAAATTGAGTTTCCACAGCAACAGGTGACACGCTGGGCGACCAGGAAGCTGTCCACCCTTTCTCTCTGACAGATCAGGCAGAAAGTGGCCAGATCAGGAGGGAAGCAGGGGCAAGGGGTGCGTGAGAGCAGGAAAGTCGGGTTGTTTATGAGAAGTTATGAAAACATCAAAAATTAGTAGTTACTAATGCTAATATTTATAGAGTCACTGACGATGAAACAAACATAATTTTAAGGGCTTTAATTTTGCTGGAACCTACCCTGTGAGGTAGGTACAATTCTCGTGCCCATATTACAGAGAAAGAAACTGAGCCCGTGATCTGCCGTGCCCATGCCCCCACTGAGACTGGGCTTTGTGACAAAGCAGGGAGAGAAGCGGCCGTGCTCGGGGCCTGTTCTGCTAGGGTAGGCGTCGCCAGCTCAGCCTGGTTTCAGACCCGGTGGTTTCGGTGGTGGATTCTGAGCCCCGGATCACAGCCGAGCAGGGGCATCAGTGAGAGTCCCAGCAACAGAGAGATGGCACATTCCAGCGCTGTAACTGAAGAGGGTTTAGTACAGGGACTGCTGGGGCAGGGCTGAGGGCACCCAGAGGACTCGGCGCTGCACCCCCAGGCTAGGAACGTGTGGGAGCCGTTACAACTCCAAAGCCTACAGGGGCAAAGGAGCAGGTGCCAGAGCCCAGGAAGAGGGGCGCCGGGTAGGAGCTGTGGCCCCTGGGGGGACACAGCCAGAACGTGGCTACCCAGCAGAGGAGCACAGCTGGAGGAAGAGAGACCCCGGCCTTCCTCTCTCCCTCCTGCCAGGGCTTCCCCCTGACCACACCCAACTGGGCGCCGGAGGCAGGAAGCTCACAGTTCGGTCGCAGAGGTCGGGACAGTGGGGCTGGGGAGTGAATGGACAAGCCCAGGAATTGCACTTCTGGAGCCAGCGGTCACTTAGCAGCTTCCCAGCCAGGGCGGCTTCTTCGCAGGCCAGCTCTGCAGGGTTATTCCAAGAGGACCTGCTGGAGGAGTCGCCCCCAGCCTTCCAACAGCTCGGGAATCCCATCAGTGCCTGTATCAGATTCCCTTCCACTCCAAGCAACTAAAGTGGTTCTAGTCGTCTGCGACACAACCCTGATGAATATACAATCTGTTACCAGAAACCATTGCAGGCGACATATTTTTCAGGGCCGGGAACCTGGGAATGGTTACTTGTTCTGGTTGATTTAAAGGCAGTGAGGACCTCGTAGCCATCAGAGAATGGAGTTCTAATAGATCACCGCACATGAGGGCAAAATGATTACCTGCGATCGCTCAGAACTAAGTGACCGTTACATTCCCAGCTTTGGCAGACCGAGTTGTGGCTTCCACGCCCAATACAAGCGCAGCTTATCCAAGGACTGCGGGGTGAGGCTGCTCTTCATCATCACACCGAAGGTTTTAAAACAAGGAACGGCTTTAAATCCTCAGCGTAAGCTATGTTCAGAGCGCCAGGGAAGTGTGTGATAGATTTAAAAGAATCTCTTGTCTCCTGGGGCTGCAGGGCTGGTGGAGCTGGAAATCAGATGCAGGATCTAACCCTGTCTGGTGCGGAATCACAGCACGGACTACACCCTGAGCCTCGCCAAGCCACCTCTGTGAAAGGTGGGGCATTGTTTAGGGGCAGAGAGGGACCCTAAGAATTGCAGCAGTTAACATGCAGGTAAGTCCAAGCACCACGAGCCCAGTTAAGAATCCCCACAGCACAGCGGCGGGGCTAGAGGGAAGGAAATTATTGCAGCCATTTTTGCAGAAAACGCACCACATTGGGCAGGGCAGCTGTAACGGGAAGGGGGCCAGAGCAACACACAGAAAGGTCTCGTCACGGGGATGCCAGGCTCCCGGAGTCCTTGGGACTGAAACAGAGGGGCAGCCTCCAAAGGACCTGCTCAGTAAAAACCAGAGGAAGTCTAGGTCAGTTCAACACAGGGCTGAACTGGGACACCATGACAGAGGGTCAAGCACCAAACCCGGTTCCAGACCTGGGACAGTTCACCGACCTCCCCGATTGACAACAGCTTCCATACTGGCTGTTCATCTGGGAAGAGAAGACACTTGTGGGAGGGGCCAAGTGGGTGTGTCCTGAGCACCCAGATCCTAACAAAACAGTGAAAGCAGAAGCAAAGCCTCATTGACGGGGCAGAGACAGGTGGAACTTGGAAATTTTAATCAGTGGGACTCCAATTACAGCAGCTGCTCCAAAAGTGATTTCTTTACTGGCGCAAATCAGCAGAGCCCTTGATATCATCCCTGCGTACAGCTCTTGAACCAGCAAGTGCATTTTCTCTACGGAAACAAGCGCAGAAGTTAAACATTCACCTGATAGGGACGGCAATACACTAGCATGCCTCCAGGCTACATAAATTCTCTGGCAGAGGACTTAACAATTAATTACCCATGTTTTCTTACTTGCTGTGTTACATACACACACGTATACATAAACATATACACCGTTCACATACATGCACATACACACATATATGTATTTCTTGGGTTAATATTTTCCTGGTAATGCTTCTTGGTTTTTAATACTCAAAACCCCAAAATGTGTGTCTCTTTCAAGACAATGTGATTTTTTTTGTCCAAAGTTTATATAGGAAACACTTAAATCACATTTACATCCCAGAAATCTCAATACGAGTATTGTTAAAAAACATTTTACTGCATTTGCTTTCTTTTTCACTTTTACTGAGCCATATGAAGACGTTTGCAGGGATACACAAAATGCGGTATACACATACGATGGAGTATCACTCAGCCTTTAAAAGGAAGGGCATTTTGACATACGCCACAACGTGGGCGAACCTCGAGGACGTTATGCTGAGCGAAATAAGCTCATCACGAAAAGACAAACACTGCATGGCTCCACTCAGACGGATTCCAAAGTAGTCAAATTCACAGACAGAAGCAGAATGGCGGTTGCCAGATGCTGGGGGAGGGGAGAATGGGCCATTATTGTTTAATGGACAATAGAGAGTTTCTCTTTTGCAAGATGAAAAGAGTTCTGGAGATTGGCTGTACAAAGATGTGAATATACCTAATACTACTGAACTGCACTCTTAAAAATAGTTAAGATGGTAGATTTTATGGTATGTGTATTTTATCACAATTAAAATTTTTAAAAATTAATAAAATTAAATTGCAGAGATCATATCACTTTATCTCTAAATACTTCAGAATGTATTGCCTAAAAACAAGGACATTCTCCTACCTAACACAGTACCAATATGACACCCAAGAAAATTGGCATTGATGTAATATTTTCTAACATTTCATCCATATTCAAATTTCTCCGTGTTCAAAAAATGTCTTTTGGCCGGGCGCGGTGGCTCACGCCTGTAATCCTAGCACTCTGGGAGGCCGAGGTGGGCGGATTGTTTGAGCTCAGGAGTTCGAAACCAGCCTGAGCAAGAGCGAGACCCCGTCTCTACTAAAAATAGAAAGAAATTAATTGGACAACTAAAAATATAAAGAAAAAATTAGTCGGGCATGGTGGCGCATGTCTGTAGTCCCAGCTACTCGGGAGGCTGAGGCAGGAGGATTGCTTGAGCCCAGGAGTTTGAGGTTGCTGTGAGCTAGGCTGACGCCACGGCACTCACTCTAGCCAGGGCAACAGAGTGAGACTCTGTCTCAAAAAAAAAAAAAAAAAAAAAAAGTCTTTTATAGCTGTATTTTTTTCTCTAAGATTCAATCAGGGATCACATATTACCTGTGACTGCATTTGGTTTTTAAGTCTCATAAGAGCTCTTTAATCTAGAACAATCTTTCATGACATGAATGTTTGCCAGGTCAGCTGTCCTGTGGGATCCATCATCTCTGCCATTTCTCAGTCTGCTTCTACTGACTGATCTTTCTGCCAGTTGCAGGTCACACTTTTCTGCTTCTCTGTATGTGCAGAAATTTTTATTGAGTGCTAGACATTATTTTTTGTTGTTCAGCGCTGAATCTTGTTGCATTTCTTTAAAGTGTTCGAGTTTTTTCCGGCACAGTTAATTGTGGATTCCTTTGACTCTTTGGACGTTTGTTTACACTTGACCTCCTCAAACTCTGATCTTTGTCTCCTCGGTTCAGTGAGACCACCTGGTTCTGTCTGGGCCCCTCCCTCTAGCACAGCCCTGGGACTGTGTTGGGGGGGACGCGGGGGGGGGGGGCGGGGGAGGCAGGGCTCAGCTCACTTGCTTCCCTTTTCTTAGGAATAAGGAACCTGAACTGCCTCTGGTCTAATGTCTGAAATAGCTGTTTCTAGTTATTTGTGGTGGAAAGGTAACTTCGGAAGCAAATATTCCTTCCCTATAAATATTTATTGACTACAGAGTTACATTTTTAGTATACAAACCTGATAAGCTCTACCTTAAGTAAGCAATCAAAATTAACATCATACAAAACAGGAGAAATGAACTGATGTCTCCTGCTAATGGCATGCTGAGAAGAACACATCGCTTCTGCCAGAAATGCACAACCTGAATCTAATCATAAGGAAAATGCTAGACCAATCCAAACTGACGGACGTTCTGTAGAGGATAACTGGCTTGTGTTCTCCAAATTTGTTACAAAATGTAAGGAAAGACTGAAGAACCACTTCAGACTACAGGAGGCTGGAGACATATGACAGCTGATTCAATCGATGCCCCATATTGCTGTATTAATGTCATTATTGGGACAATTGGAAAAATATAATTAAGGTCTGTAGATTAGATAACGCTATTGTATCAATGTTATTTCCTGATAATGACACTTGTACTGAGATTATGTAAGAGAATGTCTTAAAGGGGGTATAATGCATGCAACTTACTCTCAAAGATTCAGGAAAGATATGTATCAATCAATAAACGTGTGTATAAAGAAATTATTATATTGAGAGAGAAAAAGAGGCAGAGAGGGAGGTAAGATACAAAATAAGGAGGACAAAGCA
>RJWJ010043784.1:0-12456 GCA_004363605.1 Indri indri | reverse complement strand
AAACTTTATCCAAAAAAAAAAAAAAGGAAAGAAAGGAAGAGAAAGAGAAAGAAAGAAAGAATTAAAGAAGAAAGAAAGAAAAGGAAAGTAAGAAAGAAGAAAGAAAGAAGGAAGGAAAGAGAGAAAGAGAAAGAAATCTAAAATTTGTTATGATTAAAACAAAGAACAAACAAGGAACAATAAATACCAAGCTTAGTTTATTAGAAATGTGCCAGGCAAGGGAGACAATGACTAAGTGAAGTCAGTCAAATGGACTCTGAATAGCTTTAGCATTTGCATTTTATAAGGTTTTGTTGGGGAGGAGTTAGGCAAAGCACTGGTTTTAGGGTGGAGTTAGCAAGAGTGGAGGGAGGGGCAGGAAGGAAGGGTAAGTTTAGGACAGGAAAGACTTGGTCAAAATTTGCAGAGTTGAGTCTCTAACTGTGTTGATAGGCTGGGCAGGGCTATTGTGAAAAAATCTGTGGTTTTATCTTTCCTGAACACATGGGTCCAAGCTGAGCCATTGCTGAAATAGTTTGTCTGTTTTGCAAATTGTGGTTTCCGTTCTGTTTTTGAAGTCATGGTTTCTGTAATTTTCCACTTCTCAGTTCTGAAAAAGATAAGAAAAGATACTGCATGCTTAAAACAAGAATAGGATGTTGGTTTTTTTAAAAAAAGAACATTCAAGAGAATGAAGAAGAGCTTTTAGAAGTTAAAGACATGAGAAATAAAAATTGTAATGAAGAATTGAAAGATAAAATTGAGGGAATCAAGCTGGGCACGGTGGCTCACGCCTGTAATCCTAGCACTCTGGGTGTTCGAGGCAGGAGGATCGCTTGAGCTCAGGAGTTTGAGATCAGCCTGAGCAAAAGTGAGACCCCCATCTCTTCTAAAAATAGAAAAAATTAGCCTGGTGTGGTGGTGTGTGCCTGTAATCCCAGCTACTCGGGAGGCTGCGGCAGGAGGATCACTTGAGCCCAGGAGTTTGAGGTTGCTGTGAGCTAGGCTGCCATAGCACTCTAGCCCGGGCAACAGAGCAAGACACTGTCTCAAATAAATAAATAAATAAAATAAAATAGAGGAAATCAAGCTGGACATAGTGGTGCATGCCAGTAGTCCCAGCTACTCGGGAGGCTCAAGTGGCAAGATCACTTGAGCCCAGAAGTTTGAGGCCAGCCTGGGTAACACAGAGAGACCTCATCTCTAAAAATACATATATATATTTTTTTTTAATTGAGGAAATCATGCAGAAAATATGGCAAAAAAGACAAGGAGGTATGAAATAGAAGAAAAAATGAGAAAATCTGTGAAGTTTATGAAGTTTAGCAGCCAAATACCAGGATGTCCAGGAAGAGAAAAACAGAGGGAAAGAGATCAACAGTGAAATAATTCAAGAAACACTACCAGAACTGACAAACACAAATTTCCTAATTGAAAGAGCCAATCATAATAGATTAAAATTGTCCTACACCAAAGCATGTGGCTGTGAAATGTAAAAAAGTATCTAGGACAAAGAGGATATTCTCAGGCTTCCAGAAAGTGTTAGGGTACGAGGGTGGCGGGGGGAACACAGGAAGGAGGAACAGGAATTGGGATTGCTTTGGATTTCCCAACAGCAACACAGGAAACTAGAAGACAGTACAGCAATACTATAAAAATTCTGAAGGAAAATTTATTCCAATGGAGAACTCTCTATTCAGCCAAATTATTAAACAAGGGTTGGTGTCTCTAAAGACTTGCAAAGCATTTTTAAAAATTAGTTTTTATATCCCCTTTCTAAGGAAACTACTACTAGAGGATATGTGCCACCAAAACGAGAACAAACTGAGAAAGAAGAAGGTATGAAATATAGGAAACAGGAGAGAGGCAAAAAGAATGCCCAACGTGGTGGCTGGGGGAGGTCGTAGGATGGGAACCAGACGCTAAATGTAGAATGCAATGGGGCCAGATCGGGAGAGATGTACCTCAAGACACAAACATGGTGGGAATGTCATCCCCGAGATGCCCATGGCCGTTTTTAAGCTAAGGTAAAAATCTTGCCCAGACTCGGCTTGTTTGTATCACTTGCCCCTTCTCCCTTGCTGCCTAGATCCTCTGAGAACCCTCATTTTACTTCACAGAAGTGTTCTGCTTCAATCCACTCCTGAGACCTAGAGAGAGGCCACAATTACCTAGAATTAAAAAATATAGAACATTCCACGCTCCCTGACCATACCCCTGCTGGATATCCATTTCTGGGCCTATATTACAACCTCATAGTTGTTTTTTGGGATTCATGACCTTGTCCTCAAACTTCCCCAGATGAAATTCTTTTAAGCTCTCAGAAGACACTCAGTTCTGTCTTCTGAATTTTCATCAAACAACAGCAATATTGCATTTTTCTTACTCAGATAATTTTGTTCTTGCTATTCAATGTTTCAACTAAAAAGTGCAGTAAACTCTTAAAGTTTGAGGGCCTGAGAGGAACTAGTGCCTTAGCCCCAAGGAGCTACATGACTCCAGTTGGTCCAAGAAAGTGAAAAGATATTGGGAGGATATAACAGGAGGAAGAAGAATGAGAATTTACTGTGAGTGAGGGCCCTGCAGTGGGCCAGAAGGCGGAACTGGAGGCCAGATGGTGGGTCTGGGTGGAGGGAAGGGGCCCCCGCTGGTAGCTGTAGGCTGGGGGCCATGAGAAGCCAGTGTATTCCTGAGAGGGCAACAGAGGTGGAGGTCCACACATGCTTTGTGGAGCCTTAGGACCCGGGTGGCTCGTGGGAGATCCACATGGAGGCCCTCGAGGTGATGCCCAGTGGAGGAGGTCCAGGAAGAGGCTTTCTGGTGGTGGGCGGGGTGGCGGCTGCACCACAGGTGCAACTCTTCACTATGCAGAGGTCGTAAGAGATTTTAACACAAGTTAAAAAACACAAAGTACATAGAAAAAAATATATTTCACTCCTTGTTTGGAGCGCCCTTATTTCTTGACATTTGGTGGCCTATCACTGGTAATCAGGCTTCTGAATGTCCATGAAATGAACATGCTAACCCCAAGTCCTGCATTGTTTGACCTGATTTAATACTAGAAAAATTGTGGCAACTAATTTTCTGAGATGTAGCGTTTGATTGGATACTTAACTCAGAACTTTGAGAACTGCCTGATCCTTTAAGACTCTAATTTATGATTCAGAAAAATTAAAAATTGCTAAAAAAATTTCATTTCCGATACATTTTTCAGACCAGGAATGTTAATACAGAAATTTCAAGTGTCTATTTTACTTTAAATAAATACCTTCCCAGACAGAAGCCTAGAAGAGGAATTTATGAGCTAATAAACTAGAAGTTATCTAGTCCTTCAAGATGGAAAATTGATCCCTTAAAGCCACTATTGTATTTTCTTTTTATTTGGTTTATTTTATTTATTTATTTATTTATTTTAGAGACAGGGTTTCACTGTGTTGCCCTGGCTGGACTCAAACTCTTGGGCTCAAGCAATCCTCCCGCCTCAGCCTTTCTCCCGAGTAGCTGGGACTACAGGGACAACTGACACACTTGGCTTCCTTTCTTTTTTCAAGTCTTCAAATCTTGACTATATTTAAGGTGGGTGCTTTTGAGTAGGGCTTGGTAAAGGCATAAGAGAAAGGCAAAAGCTAAATCAGGCATTTGTCATCTTCAAAGTTATGTTTGATGAAAGGGAAAGGTGGAAACTAATTTTGTAAAACATAATTTGTTTGTATTTGGTATTTGGGCTATTCCAATATATGTTTCCTCCAGTGGATTAACATCGTATTAAAACAGCTCTGTGTGCTATTTTCAAGGGAAGGGCACAGAGGATGATTCTTCAAAGTCTGACTTGAAAATCGAGGCAGAAACTATGAGTGGTAGTTGTGGGTGACTTTCCTTAAAAATGTATGGGTGGGGCATGATTCCACACGGCTTTTGTTGAACATGCCTCTGGAGTTAGAAAGACTTTGGTTCAAATCCTTGTTGTTTGCGCGCATGGTGGTGCGCACCTGTAGTCCCAGCCACTCAGGAGGCTGAGGCAGGAGGATCACTTGAGCCCAGGAGTTCAAAGTCAATATCTAGTCATTAAAAAAGAAACATGCTAGAAGATGTGGCCTCTCATTGATAAAGAGATAAAGGAGTTGTCAAGGCCGGGCGCAGTGCCTCACACCTGTAATCCTAGCACTCTGGGAGGCCGAGGCGGGTGGATCGTTTGAGCTCAGGAGTTCGAGACCAGCCTGAGCAAGAGCGAGACCCCGTCTCTACTAAAATTAGAAAGAAATTAATTGGACAACTAAAAATATATAGAAAAAATTAGCTGGGCATGGTGACACATGCCTGTAGTCCCAGCTACTCAGGAGGCTGAGGCAAGAGGATTGCTTGAGCCCAGGAGTTTGAGGTTGCTGTGAGCTAGGCTGACGCCACGGCACTCTAGCCCGGGCAACAGAGTGAGACTCTGTCTCAAAAAAAAAAAGAGACAAAGGAGTTGTCAAAATCATTTCCCTAAATCATAATTTAAGGGAGATCCTTGAGTCACCATGGTCTGGGTAATCTCGTTACAGAGCCTCAGTGTAATCCAGGATACCTCGTTATCCTACAGTCTTCCAGGCCGGCTGGCTGAAGCTCTCAATGCTCTTGGTTTTCCTCATTTTGGTCCCTCTCATCAGGGTTTCCACAGCACTCAACTCATTCTCCAAACTTTGACTTCATCCTTCAGGATACAGCAGTGATCATCTTCCCTCTTCCTTTACACAGTAGTACTATACTGCTGCTCCCAAAAAAGAGTTACTGCAAGTCAATGTACATTGGATATCTGCTGGGAAAACAAAGAAGAGTAAGACAGCAACCATCCCTGCCTTCAAGAATTCCCAGTCTCAGCAGAACAAGAATTTTTTCCGTATATAATCACAAGTAGATGATTGCAATTAGCTTCATAAAGGAGTAATTTGGTGGAGCTCTAATCTCCACTGGCCTCTCCAAAAAAGCCACCTCAAAGAAAACAGCCTCCGATACAAACAATGTTAAATGTCAGTAGAAGCTTTCTTAGAATCTATCTTTATTGATAGACACTGTCCTCCTTTTTGTTTATTTTTATTTATGTCTTTTCCGTAGCATTATGTGACCCCACTCAGGAAATAAATCATTTACATAATTAAAAGAATATTTCTTTTTTAAATTTTTTAACATTTAAAAAATTTTTAATCGTTTTTAATTTTAAATTAGAAACATTTTCAAATTAAAAAAAAATGTAAGACTAGTGAAGTACAGTAGCAAGAAGGGGAAAAGAGTAGAACAAGGAGTTCAGTCTGTGACTATGTGCCGGGCGTCGCAGAGGAACACAGAAAGACAGTCAACGAACGCAAGAGTGGGGTCAGGGACTCCAGGCTTCTCCAGACCGAGTCCTGAGCTGAGCTCCTCACTCGTATTTATTTCTTTTAACAAGATAAACAATCTCGTAAATCAAACTAAAGTTTAACTTTAAGAAATTTTTCTCATGCAAAAGCAGGTGCTGTGAGTTTTCCATTCTGATAGCAAGCAAAAGCAAGAAATCATTAAACCATAAAGGACACACATCACGCATGTGATCTTAAGAGATTACAGTAAAGATTTATATTTTCCAGTTACATATTCTTCTTAACAAAGCTATTGATCTAGGCTAAGCTATTTCTAGCCTTTAATTAAACAAGCTCATTAACTGTGAGCCACAAGCCAAGCCTGCCTTTCATCCAGCTGGACATTTCATTAAGCAGTTCCAGGGTGGCTTTCCGCCCTAGGTTGAGCTGTTGCTTTCAATATCTCCTGCCTCACGACATATCCTGACATTTAGAAAGGCAGCTGGTCTTGTGCTCAAGTTCTTATCTATGCTTTCTCACACTAGCTATGTTCATTGGTGGTCTCAGCTATTCTCAACCACCGCAACAACTATGAACAATCATTAAGATAACTCACTACTTTCTGACCAGCCAACAGAATATTTCACATTAACCTAACCATGGTCACTTTCTATCATTATATACAGTAGGTTGCCTTTTCTAAAATTGTACAGATGTAGAATAATGTAGTATAGTCTTTTGTGTCTGGCTCCTTGTATTCAGCATAATGCTTTTGAGATCTGTACATGTTGTGATGTATATTGGTAGTTGTTTTTTATCAGTGAGTAGTGCATTGTACAGATGTACAATAGTTTATCCATTCGTCATTGGTTGTTTACAGTTTGGGGCTATTATGAATAAAACTCAATGAACAGTGGCCCGGCGAAGTGGCTTACACCTGTAATCCTAATACTCTGGGAGGCCAAGGCGGGAGGATCGCTCGAGGTCAGGAGTTTGAGACCAGCCTCAGCAAGAGCGAGACCCCGTCTCTACTAAAAATAGAAAAAAAATTAGCCGGGCATGGTGGTGTGCACCTGTAGTCCCAACTACTCGGGAGGCTGAGAGAGGAGGATCGCTTGAGCCCAGGAGTTTGAGGTTGGTGTCCGCTAGGCTGATGCCAATGCACTCTAGCCAGGGCAACAGAGCAAAACTCTGTCTCAAAAAAGGAAGAAAAATAAAAAAGGCAATGAACAGTTGCATACAAGTCTCTCTGTGGACATGTTTTCATTTCTTTGGGGTAACTATGTAGGAGTTGAATTGCTGGATCATGTGGTAAATGTATATTTCATTTAAGAAGAAACCATCAACGGTCTTCAAAGTATTTATACTGCTGTGGTTTGAGTGTCCCTTCCAAACACATGTTGAAACTTAATTAATGTTGCGATGACATTAACAGGTGAGACCAGGTGGGACATTTAAGAGGTGATTTGGTGGCCGGGCGCGGTGGCTCACGCCTGTAATCCTAGCACTCTGGGAGGCCGAGGCGGGCGGATTGTTTGAGCTCAGGAGTTCGAAACCAGCCCGAGCAAGAGTGAGACCCCGTCTCTACTAAAAATAGAAAGAAATTAATCAGACAACTAAAAATATATAGAAAAAATTAGCCGGGCATGGTGGCGCATGCCTGTAGTCCCAGCTACTCAGGAGGCTGAGGCAGGAGGATCGCTTGAGCCCAGGAGTTTGAGCCCTGTGAGCTAGGCTGATGCCACGGCACTCTAGCCCGGGCAACACAGTGAGACTCTGTCTCAAAAAAAAAAAAAAAGAAAAAAAAAGGTGATTTGGTGAGGAGGGCTCTGCCCTCATGAATAAATTAATCTATTCATGGATTAATGAATTCATGGGTTATAGCAGCAGTGGATTAGTTATCTCAAGAGTGGATCTGTTATAAAAGCCAGTTTGGCTTGCTCTTTTGCACACCTCTTACCCTGTGATGCCTTGCATCGTGTTATGACACAAGAAGGCCCTTATAATTTACTCAGTCTTGGGTATTTTGTTATAGCAACAGAAAATGAATTGACATATCCCATTTTGCATTCTCATCAGCAATGTTCCAAATGTTCCACATTCTCACCAACAACCAATACTGTTAGTGTTTTTGAGTCATTCTAGTGAGTGCGAAATATATTTCATTGTGGTTTTAGTTTGCACGTCCCCAAGTACTAAATGATGTTAAGCATCATCTCATGCTGTTATTTGCCATACATACAACTTCTTTGGTAAATGTGTGTTCACACTTTCTCCTGTTTTTTATCATTCTTGCAAATTTTGTGTATTCTTTTAAAATAACTGTTTTGTTACTTTTAGCTTAGATTTATTTTGCAGTTTTTTTGACTTATTGTAGATGTCTTCTTATTAATACAAGTCTTTAAAGTTTATACATTTCTCTCTATATACTATTATATTTAGCTGCCTCCCACAGTTGTCATATGTAATATTTCTTATTATCACTTGACTAAACATGTTATAATTTCCATTCAGAATTCTTAATCTGTGTCTTTTTAATTTCCTAGCACATAAAGCAGATTTTCTAGCTATATTTTTATTGTCTATTTATAGCATAACAGCAAATAGCATTATATATGGGCATACCTCATTTTATTGTGCTTTACAGATAGTGCAATTTTTACAAATTGAAGGTTCATGGCAACTTTTAAGTGTATCGGTGCTAATTTACCGACAGCGCGTGCTCACATTGTGTCTCTTTGTCAGCTTTTTTTCTTTTTAGCAATAGTACTCCTTTTTTTAAGAGACAGTGTCTCACTCTATCACCTTGGCTGGTGTGCAGTAGCACAATCATAGCTCACTGTAACCTCAAATTCCTGGGCTCAAGCAATCCTCCTGCCTCAGCCTCCCAAGTAACTGGGACTACAGCTGTGCACCATGACACCCAGCTAATTTGACTGGGTCTCACTGTGTTGCCCAGGCTGGACTAACACTCCTGGGCTCAAGTGATCCTCTCACCTCAGCCTCCCAAAGCACTGGCATTACAGGCGTGAGCCACCATACCCCAGCCAATAAAATATTTTTAAATTAAGATTATATATATTGTTTTATTAAACATAATGTATACATACTTAATGGACTATGGTATAGTATAAACATAACTCTATATGTCCTGGGAAACCAAAAAAATTGTATGACTTGCTTTTTTGTGATATTTGCTTATTGTGATGGTCTAGAACTAAACCCAAAATACCTCCGAGGTATGCCTGTAGTCAGAGAATGTCATGATTTCACTTTATGGCCAAATGTATCTTCAATTAATAAAAATTTCATGTGTGCTTAAAAAGAATATGTTTTTAGGTACATAAAAAAGATATCCACACATATACAGAAAATAGTGAAATTGCGGAACAACAATGAAAAAGAATATGAAACAGCAGGAGGGAAAAGAGATCATCTTCAAAGAAGCAGAGTTGGTGACAGCCGGTTTAAGGATGCTGTAACCCACAAGACAGAGAAATGCTGTCTTCAAAGTGTTGAGAAAAGGTAACTGGAACCCTGGAATTCTAAACCCAATAATAGTATCTTTCAAAAATGCGAGCAAAATAAAACAGTTCTCAGACAGATAAAACTGAGTCTCCCATCAGCAAACCCTCACTATAGGAAAATCTAAAGTATATACTTTTAGCCAAAAGAAAACTATTCCCAGATAGAAGATACAAAAAGAAACCAAGAGTAAAAAAGAGCAAATATTTGGATAAGTCTAAAATATTAACTAGAAAACAATGATAACATTTAGTAATATTTAAATTTGAAAGAAAAAACCTCAGTATTAAAATTGATAGCAGGTCCATGTTATGGAGGAGATAAAGAGGTTGATAAACTTTGTAATTTAAGTAATCACAATGCAATTTACAGGGTAACCACCAAAAGAAGGAGAACCCAGAAAACGAAAAGCAAAAAAAACAAAAAAAGCACCCCAAACCCAAACAGAGTCTATAACTCCCAAACTAGCAGGAAAGAGAATAATTAATACAAGAGAGGGCAAAAAAAGAATAAGAAGTAAAAGATAGCATAAACGAGAGTGATAGCTTTTTATGAAACTAATTTATTTTTTATTTATTTTTTGAGGCAGGGTCTTGCTCTGTTGCCCAGGCTAGAGTGCAGTGGTACGATCTTAGCTCACTGCAGCCTCAAACTCCTGGGCTCAAGCAATTCTCCTGCCTCAGCCTCCAGAGTACCCAGGACTATAGGTACCCGCCACCACACCCAGCTAATTTTTAAAATATTTTTGTAGAGACAGGATCTCACTATGTTGCCCATCTCGAACTCCTGGCCTCAAGCCATCCTCCTGTCTCAGCCTCCCAAAGTGCTGGGATTACAGGTGTGAGCCACTGCACCCCACTGGATACTAATTTTATGAAGGTAATACACTTAATGCCTTGGTAGTCTTTCTCAGTCAGTTTGGGCTGCTGTAAAAAAGATACCATAAACTGGGTCACTTAAACAACAGAAATTTATTTCTCACAGTTCTAGAGACTGAGTGCTTGAGATCAGGGTGCCAGCATGGTTGGGTGATGGGTGAGGGCCTTCTTCCTGGCTTTGTAGATGGCCCACCTCTTGCTGTATCCTCACCTGGTGGAGGGAGGGGGTTGGATAGAAAGCTCTGTCTCTTCCTATGGGGACATTAATCCCATCATGAGGGCTTCACCTTCTTGACTTAATTACGTTGTAATATCATCTCCTTGGGGGTTAGGATTTCAACATATGAACTGAGGGGGGAACACAAACGTTCAGTCCATAGCAGTAGAAACAAAGATAGATTAAATTTTAAAAATACATTCTATAGGCTGCTTGAAAGACTTTAGAAATCTTAGACCTCTAAGACTTAGGTCTTAGTCTTAGTCTTTCAACCTTGGGAAGTTGAAAGTAAATAGTATTAGAAAAGAATAGAATAGAAAGTCAGTAGATGGAAAAGGAATACTGGGCCAAAAAAAAAAAAAAAAAAGCAAGCATTGCTATATTAAAATAAAACAATAGAGTTCAATACAAACAGCATTGTTAGAAATAAATAGGGCTACAGTGACAGCAGCGATATAAGAACACAGTGTTCACTCACCCTTATCACTTTGTAATTTGATCATTAAAACATGGTGACATGTCTTATTTTAATTCATATCTGATAACCAGGGAGGTTGGATTTTTTATGTTTATTAGACTTTTTAATTTCTTATGTGAATCGTTCCCTTCTTTTTACTATCTTCCATTAGCACGGTTGCTAAAGAAAAATAAAAAGGGAGACCACTGAGAAGACACACCCCAAGGCCAACCACCCATAACTAAGTAACCAAAACTTAAATCATTCTGAGCTAAGGCTAGTTCTAACCATAAAACACAAAGCTTGACCACGTCCTTGCCAGCATGCATCAGTGAAATTAAACCAATCAGCTGTAGACAAATCAGCTTAAACAGCTCTACTTGCCCGAAAAAGAATGTTAATGGAGAACAGGCGGTCATGAACAAGGTCAAAATACTTCCTCCTTTATGCTTTATAAGCTGTGCTGTAACCGTTGTAAGATGAGCTTCTTACTGCTCGGGTTGAAGTCTCCAGTATCTTGTTCTATACTTTCTCTTACTATATGACAACAAGCTTTTAACTTTTTCCTAACTTGATGTGACTTTATTTATTTACCTATTTTTTTTTCCGGAGCCATGCCCAAGAAGTCTTGAGCAAGTGAACTCCCTGACTTTATTTTTGACACAGCAAAATTTTTTTCATAAGGCTTCTCCTTTTTTCTTTTTCTTTCTTTTCTCCCCCGTCTCCTTTCCTCTTTCCCTTGCACTCACCTTCTTCCCCCACCTGCCTCACCTCTGAGATATAGGAAGAAATAAAAATAAAACAACTGAGATAAAGTAAATAAATATTTTTCAAGATTTTAAATTTGTATTGTTTATTTCAGTAAACCTTTACCAGCATTAGTCTTTCTGTAAAAAAGAAAAAAGTATCTCAATGTTTTAATCTGAATTTCTATGATTACTTGAAAGATTGAACATTTCCTCATTTTTCAAGGCATTTGGATTTCTTCCTTTGTAAATTACTGTCTCACATCCTTTGCACTTTTATCTAATGGCATCTTTGCTTATTTTTATCTGGCTCTGTCAAAGGAGGAGACTACCACACAATATCTGAAACTAAAAAGATCAATTTATGACTTATTAAGAGAGAGCTATGTTCATCAGGCACAGTATCCTTGAAGAAAATAAATTGCTGATCTTTTGAGGTTTGGGGGAAGCATTTGTTTAGTGGTTGTATTAATTACACAGGCAAGAGGGGGTTTACATCAGCCTCTGATATGTGGCTTGTGTTTGTTACAGAGACTAGGGTGGGTTATTGTGGCAAGACTGTTGCTGACCAGCTGACTTTCAGACATTGGGCTGTCTCTGATTAGTTGGCTTTTGAAGGCATTTTCACAAAGGCAAGTTGCCATTGATTTCAGAGGGTTAAACCAGTTCTGCTACTTACTTGTTCTCATGGCTGTCGAACTGTCAATCTTTTCCTAAGAACATAGGAATTTTAAATACCTAGTTCTCTATATTAAGGATATTAACCTGTTGTCATGGTGTTTAAATTTTTCTTCTTTATTTGTCTTTTAATTTGGGGATTCTTTAAATGTAAAAATCTACAGTTTGTCAAATCACCTCACCATCTTTATGCTTTCTATTTTTTTTTTAATTTAAAAGCTTTCACTACTAATCACATAGGATGAGGATCTTTACACTCTATGTCATTAATTCTCATTTTCAAAGCAACCAAAGACTCTTCGTGTAACAGAGAGAATGGCCTGAAAAAGGGTAAAAATGTTTTCTGTCTCTTCGAAACCCCCTCACCCTTTTTGAGAACTAAAGCCTGAATCCCTGTCTCAGGCCAGTGGTTGGGAGGGGCAGGGGAGTGTCCTTTGTTCCTTGTGCCACAGGAGACGGCAGAAGGGAAATATCATGGGGGAGGTCACAAGATCGCCTTAGCCAAAGACGGGATGAATCAGAACCATCCCCTTTAAAAGGTCTGTACTTCTGCTCAGAAGCAGGACATTGGTACTTTAAGATGGAAGTCTGCCAACCTGTTCGTTTGCCAGAAAATTAATAAATTTCTCTTTCCTCCTCCTCAAACCAGTTGTCTTCATTCTTC
>RJWJ010043783.1:0-12453 GCA_004363605.1 Indri indri | reverse complement strand
TCTTATTATATGAACCAGCAATCGCAGTCCTTGGTATTTACACAGATGAGTTGAAAACTATGTTTATACAGACACCTGTACAGAAATGTTTATAGCAGCTTTATTCATAATCACCAAAACTTGGAAGCAACCAAGAAGTCCTTCAGTACGAGAATGGACAAACTGTGGTATATCCAGACAATGGAATATTATTCAACAGTAAAAGGAAATGAGCTATCAAGCCATAAAAAGACACGGAGGAAACTTAAATGCAGATTACTAAG
Organism: Indri indri; assembly: GCA_004363605.1. Classification (NCBI taxonomy): domain Eukaryota; kingdom Metazoa; phylum Chordata; class Mammalia; order Primates; family Indriidae; genus Indri; species Indri indri. Next base: position 12,190 of record RJWJ010043783.1, on the reverse strand, counting down.
TAAAAGAAGCCAATCTGAAAAGATTACATACTGTAGGGTTCCAATTGCATGACATTCTGGAAAAGGAAAAACTATGAAGACAGTAAAAAGCTCAGAGGTTGCCAAAGGTTGGTGGAATGATGGATGAATAGACTGAGCACAGAGGATTTTTAGGGCAGTGAAACTATTCTGTATTATCATAATAATGGCAGATACATGTCATTATAAATTTGTCCAAATCTACAAAATGTACGACACTGAGAGTGAACCCTGATGTAAACTATGGACTTTGGGTGATATGTCAATGTATATTCATCCATCATAACAAATGTACCACTCTGGTGGGGGATGTTGATAATGGCAGAGGCTATGCATGTGTGGAGGCAGGGAGATTATAGGATGTATCTGTACATTCTTCTCAATTTTGCTGTGGACCTAAAACTGCTCTCAAAAAATGAAATCTTCAAAAAAAAAAAAAAAAAACCAATAAGAGAAAACAAAAAACCTCCCCAAACAGCAAAGTCAAACCAGTAATTTGTCATTCAGCAGTCCTTAGAAGGAAAGTTTTGATACTGAACTTTCCCCTCTATACCTGGTTGGATTTTAGACTCTGAGTCATAGTATAACCCCATACATATATGGAAAATGATTGATTTTATTTCTGTAGGCTGTAAATGTAGCCAAGAAGTTTATGCCAGGCACTATAATATGCATATTATATATTTATGACCTCATTTAATGTTCACAATAGTGCTCTCAGGCAAATGTCATTATTGGCATTTCACTGACAAGAAAATAAATACAATGAAGTTAAAGAACTTGCCTAATATCACATGTGTGGGAAGTGATGGAGCAATGATTAGAACCCAAGCTTGGCTCCAAAGCCTGTACTCTCATTTCCTATGCCACATTAAAGATTTAACTATTAGTTTCTTCTCTGTAATTGAATAGCCAGCAGGAGACTTTCTTACTTTTTTCTAAACATTAAATTAAATTAAATTAAAATTTTTAAAAACTAAGTCCTCTGGTATGTTTGGGTATTGGATATCAACCTCATATCTCCTTCATATCAATTAGCCCACATGAAAGAACATCACCAAAATGCTGCATAGTACCATATTTACCACCACTGGTACTAGGTGAGGGTTTTCCATGAAAAAAGGAGGGAGTTCCATTATCAAATAACTTTGGACTGTTGGCTAAAAACCCCTCTTAGAAATTCATGAAGCAAATTAATGTATTAATGGCTCTGAGATGTCCTACTTTAAAGAAAGATGTGTAATTTTGACTCAAAATTTTCCAAACTCACTTCTCTATAGAACTCCCCTTTCCCCAATTCATGCCTTTTAATTTCTCAAGCTATACTATTGTTCTCAGAAAACACTCTGAGAAAGTTGACCTAGAAGAATCAAAGGTAATAAAAGATAATAAAAGATATCATCAGCTGATGTTGGCACACCTATTGACCAGAGCAAGAGGTCATTCCAGTTTCAAAGCTATACCTCCCCTACACCAAAATTGGGGAGTAAAAACATAAAGGAAAATGAAGAAGAATATAGAAAAAGAAATAATAAGATGAAGAAGGAAAAAAGGTAAAAAAACAGCCAGAAGAATTAAAGAGGAGTGTGGTATAGACATGTGGGATAAGAGAAGCCTTAACTGAGACTGGACACAGAGATGTAAGAAAGAAGCAAACCAAGTGTCTGACATGAGAGGTGATCAGGTTATCCAGTGATTTTTAAAAATTCCACAGGAGCAGTATAGAGTCTAGGCAGCCTTCAAAATAGACACCAATAGTACTCACAGGTCAACTGTCAATCTCTGTCTTTGCCTAGCTTCTTTCTAGCCTTTCTAATAAGCACCCAGACTCATTAAGACTTCTGTTATCCCATGTGTCTGAAAACAACTCTCTTTTATCCATTGGTAAATCAGCTCAGCTGTGTATCTGTTCACTGTCTCACAGGCTAGTACATCCTGGTTTTTCCCCACCCAAGGGCCAAGGCTGTGAATGCTTGTTGATTTTCACGGGAAGCAAGGCCTAGCCCTAGACCAAATTTATGACATCCCTGACTGAACTAGCCTGTGATTAATGCTCTTTATTTTCACCCTATTCTTGCCAACGTCCCACTATTTCTCCATCATGAAGCTTAAGATACCACACATAAGAAAACAGTTTAACAATTGCTGTTCATACTGGCAAGTTTAATGTACTTTACTGCATAGTGAGGTGGGGAATTGTACAAAAGATATGCAAGATTATCATTGCTAATTTTTTGAATAAGTATCAAATCTCATTTAGAAGGACTTCCATTAAAATGGTGAAAATGGATATATTTGTAGTCAATGAAAAATGTCAGTGCTTTCATTCATGCAATAAATGCTTTTTGGAAAAAAATTTTTTATTGAATACCTACAAAGTGCAGGCACTGATGAGTAAGGTAGTGCCTACTTCCAAGTAGTTTAAAGACTAGTTGGTAGTATTGTAAACAAGAAATTACGCCACTGTAAGATGAGGTCAGAGCCTTTCCAGAGGTGACTTTTGGGTTGAGTTCTTTAGGACCAGAAGGAGTTAAACATAATGGGCTGGTGCTGGGGACCAGCTGGGGAAGGGGGTGGGGTGGAGGGAGGTTGTTAGGAAATTTGAAGCTGGGAATACTTTCAAGTCCAAAGGCGGAAGGTGGAAAAGGACTCACTCGGCTGCTTTTCCTCCCAGCATCTTTTTCTAATTATAAGTCGTTCTGCCTTCAGCCTTGCTGCCTCCCTGCCCCACCTAGAGGTGGTATGGGATCACAAAAAGGCATGGGCTACAGAACAGAAGGGCTGGAATGGTACCTCAGCCACTTGATCTTGAGCAAATTGCTTAATTTCTGTGAGCCTGTTTTCTCACCTGTAAAATGGGGATAGTAGCATCTGGATTAAATGAGAGATTGTAGATCAAATTCCTTTCTAAACACATTTAGGTTTCCCTGCCCCCTCCTCCTTGCTTCAGTTGTTTTGGAAATTATATTCTTTCTCCTTATAACGTTCTCATTGCTCCTCTGATTTGTTTTGCTATACTTTTCCGAGGAGCCCCACTATGGGGGAGGGTGCATCAAGCATGGCTGGAGGGGAGCACAGCTCACAGCAGTTCAGAAAAGCTGGCTCTGATGTGCCCAAACTTTCGGTCCCTCTCCTCCCCCCCTCTCAGATTCAGAACTGCTGCTCCCAGGGATCCTGGGCTTTTGTTCTCTGGAGGCTTAAACTACCACCTGTTTTGCCCTGATTTATTGTTTTTAAGGGTATTATCTGTTATCTACAGACTATTACGTATTGAAATTGCCAAAACTTAAAGGGAGCAAGAACTAAGTATCATACTTCCTTTTAAAAAGTACTAGTACTAAAACATCAATGCTTTTACATTTTCCATTGTTTCTTTTTGGAAGACACCCCCCCCCCCATAGTAACCATGCCCTCTTTACTTGTTGGTCCTATATTTAGCACTAATAAAAAGTTATCTTTAACATCAATTATAATTTGTCTATTATATGTCTGTTTTGCCTACTCAATTTTAAGTTCTTATAGTCTGTAGTATCCTCTCCAGCAGTTTCTCAAACTTGAATATGCATAAGAATCACCTGCGGATCTTGTTAAACTAGATTATGATGTAGGGGAGGGGTCTGAGCTTCTAACAAGCTCTCAGGTGAAGCCAATGCTGCTGGGCCCTGGCGCACACTTGGGAGTTGCAGGGCCTTACAGGGTTTCGAACACAGGCAACGCACAAAAAAATGATTGCTGGATGATTGCTTGGTCTCTCTTCCTCAGTTATCTTGAACTTTTCTTCAATACATCTTTCTCTGCCTTTTGCTGTGAATGATTTATGGCCACCACCTGACGATTAATCCTTTGTGTAATGCTTAGTTGTTCTCTTCCTTTCCTTTTTCATAGTAATCAGTCTCACAGAGAAATGGGTCACTTCATGAATTCTACAGTTACTTCTAGCCTCTTTTTGCTACCTTGAAACAGCAAGAATAACTTTGAAAAAAAATTATTTTTACCCCTTTCTTTGGGTTGACATTGCTTAGCAACCTATGGTAGCTTCCTAGTACCGATACCAAATTCAAATTCAGGATGAGAAGCTCCAAGACATTTCACAAACTCTTCCTTCTCCCTTGATTTGTCAATTTCTCTTGTTCCACTTGGAACCCTCCGCATATTTCCAAGGTATGATTGAGTTTCTTGAAACTCCTTGCAGGACATTTTACACTGGGACTGTCTCCTTTCATACCTTTTTAAAGGCATGCTGTATCTCTTTCAAAAAATTCTCAGTTTTTACCTACTCAATAAAGCTTTTCCTGATTTATTCCCAGTTGTGAGTCCTTTATTTAAAGCAGCATTAGCTAGGTACTAATATTTATATATTTTAATATACTTATGTTTTAAAAAATATTTTCAGCCTCCGTTTTAAATAGTAAGTATCTGTCCTTGCTTATGGCCCAACACCTAAGAGTGGTCAACACACAGTATGTACTTTTGGGGGGGTTCAATGAAGAATTAAAACTTAATTTTTGTTAATTTTCAAAATGTCTTCTTACATATTTATTGGGAACCTGGGTGTATGTTAATGGATAAATAATATTAGACAATTCTGCTGACGTAGCTCTGGTACAGTTTAAAAGAACATGTATCAATTGACATCAGAAGGCTGGGCATATTACTACCAAGACATTAAAGAACATATTGGCTAAAGGATCAAAAAATAACCCTTAAAATCTCCTCAAGATTATTCTAAGAAATAAAACATTTATGATTTAGCAACACTTATACACTGTACCAGCTACCATCCTATTAGGGAAATACAATTTATATGCAACTAAAATTTAGTTAGGGCCTAAACCCACAGACTAGGAGGCTTAAGGCTTTCCTGTCATTGTTTTCTACCCTTCACATTTTGAATTCGTTAGATTGCATTTTTCTTAATAGTTCTTGGTGCTTTAAATGTAAAAGAAATGAAACGGGGTTTTCTCATATTACAATTTCAAGAAAAAAGAGACTGCCAGGCACATTTAGCGAGGTGCAAGAGGCCTACAGGCTGCACACCCTGCAACCGCCTCATGCTCCTATTTTATCTACGGGTTTTTGTACAGCTCCTCTTTTTTGGATGATGCAAACCGTGCAAAAACAGCATTAAAGCCTCCCCACCCTGGGAAACGATGCAAGAACATGCAGCTCAAGCTGCCAGTTTCTCCCTAACACGCAGCCAAGAGCTAGAGGCCCGGATACCCGCCCCCAAACCGCGTCCACAACAATCATTTCCTCCCTCCCCGCCTTTTACATACAGTACACATACAAATACACACACGCAGAGCAGCCAGCAGGGGCGGGCCGGGCCCGACCACTCCGCAAACCGCAGGGGGAAGCCACAGCAGGCCGAGCTATTTTTGGCCACTCACTTTCCCTTCGCTTCCATCTCTCTTTCCATCTGGATGCAATAATAGGCAAAAGCAAACTTGCGGATCGAGGCTTTTCAGAAACTCCGCTCCGGAGCCACATCCTTTAAGGGGGTGCTCCATTATCTCCCCTGCCTCGGCGAGAAATTGGTCCCGCCCCAGTGCTAGCGGGCGCCGAGCGGGAGCCGCGCGGGAGCAGCGCAGCGACGGCGGCGGCAGCGGCGGTGGCGGTTGCGATTCCGAGCGGTTGAGACGCCTCTGCGGCAGCTGGTGGCGCAGGTGGTTTGCGTGGACGCGGGCAGAGGCGGCCGGCCAGCAACCGCAGCCTCAGCGGCCGCGGCCGCGCCAGGTGAGCGGGTGGGGGCGACTCGCCCCGCCCCCCCCTCGGTGGCTTCGCTCTTGGCTGTAGCGGGGAAGTGGACGAGGCCCGCTGGAGGCCGAGGGTCCTCCCCGGGCTGCGACTGTCGAGAAGCAGGTTGTGGGGGAGGTCGTGTGTGGGTGGAGGGGGAACGTTCGCCTTTCTTAATCCATCTCTTTTCCTCTCCCCTACACCCCCTCCTTTTTGGGGTTTAAGCTCCCTGGAAAAAGCCCGAGGGAAGATGGGGTGGGAGAAAGGGGAATTTAGGGCTGGGCAGCATCCCTGCCTCAGGTGGTGGCGTCTTTTCGGTGGCGGAGCGGCGGACCTGCCCCAGCCTGGAACGGTTAGCTCCTGGGCTGCGGAGGCCGCGCACTCGGCGGGGAGGAGCGGCAGGCGGCCCTCCTCTCACTCTCCCCCGGCGCCCGCCTCCCCCTCCTCTAGTCTCTCTCTCCCTCCCTCCTTCTCTCTCTTTCTCTCTCTCTCCCTCTCTCCCTCCTCCTCCCCCTCCCTCTCTCTCTCCCTCCCACCTCCCTCCCCGTGCGGCCCCTCCCTCCGGGTTTCTTCGCTTTAACCGCCCTCCTCGCTCTCCCTCGCAGGCGCGTCGGGACACCCCAGGCATCCTCCCCCGCCCGCAGGCTTGGGAGCCTCCGCTCGCGTCCACCCTCCCGCATCCCTTCGCCGCCGGCACCGCCGCATCTCCCCGCCGTCTCTTGGGCTTCGGACCCCAGCCTCGCTCCCGAAACATGACTCGCGATTTCAAACCTGGAGACCTCATCTTCGCCAAGATGAAAGGTTATCCTCATTGGCCAGCTCGGGTAAGTGATTTGTAGCCTTCGGGTTTAGCGGTGCTACCTTCTTCCTCAGAGGCCTGCCTCCTTCCATTTCTCTTAATTTTGGGGGGTCCTTTCTTTTTCCCTCTTTCCTTTAGTCTCATTTGTAACCTGACCTTCTTTCACTTTAGTTTTTTGCCCAGTAATCTTCCATGTAATTATAAAAACCCAGGTGTTCTCCATACCTATTTTCCTGTGGTTTGTTTTTGGCAGACATTGACAGGTTTTCTTCACAGGAGATATTTAAATGCGATGTTAGTTAATACTCCATTGTAGGTGAAATAATGAAGTATAAATTTTATGTTCAAAAATTAGCGAAACATCGACATTTCCTTAATTCTGAATATAATTCGAAATATTAGTGGAATCTATGCAAATTACACACAAACTCTTGGATGTCAAAGAAAGACATATGAATGTGGTTAAATTGGATTTACAGGGTTTTTAAAAAAAAATGTTTTGTAGTTGATGAGGCCTTCTGGATTTGCTTGTTTAGTAAAAGATTCAGGACTGGATATTCTTAAGAGTATTACAATAATTTAGCACCATAAAGGTCCAAAAAAATTCATTTCCATGTTTTTGTTCTAGTTAATGACCTTGAAGAAGTTGTTTTACCTTTTTGTTTTGCATAGGCAAAGGGGGGGGGGGTGGACCAGATTCCTGGGTTCACATTTAGTGGTACGGAGAAGAGATTAAGGACCCAGAATGTTTTGTTATATTTAGGAATCGAGTCATTCTAAATATCTAAGCTCCATTTTCAGAAAAAGAAGTCTGTTTGTTTACGGTCAGGCCCAAGCTCTAAAACAGTGATGGATAGGACCTAGATATGCTGAGATCTGTTAGGTTAGGTAAACTAAGGATCCTTTTAAAATATCCCTACATGGTATTCTAAAGTTGTAATTATTTTTCCAAGCCATTTATTTTCTACTAATTTACTCTTCTTTGAAAATGTATTTCTTAAAACCAATTACAATCGTATTGTTTTAGTTATGTCAGCTGGGAAGAGGAATGGGGGAAATCACCTATTTGGTAACAGAATCATGAACTGAGCAAACTGAGAGTTCCAATGAAGTATAAAATGATCACTGTTCCTTGAATTTTCCCATCCACCTCTTCCAGAGCATTCTTTCCCTAGTGTATCAAGTTTGCCTTTTCAATGGAGTCTTACTTAAACAATCATTAATCAGAGTTCTTGTTTATATGTTTCACATTCTAATCTCTTCCTTTTATTATAATCTTTTATTTTAATCCTTTGTGTATGCTTTCACTTCCAAATACATTGTAAACTTCTTGAGAGCAGTGGCCTTAAACTGAATCCCTAGTACATAATCATGCACTTATAAAATACATTTCGTGTTTAAATAGAGCCTAGGGAAACTGAGCAGGTTTAAAGCCCTTCTAAGATACTTTTCCATGGTTTTTGAGGTGTAATAGTTTGTTTCGAGGTTTTAGAAAATCTGAGATTGTCTGATACATCTATGTTCAGATTTCTATGCCACAGTGCATTAAAAGTCAAATGGAAATGTTTTAAAAATCTCCCAAATCTCCCTCCTCACAACCTTCAGTATGTTAAGTGATTAAGAGTTAGTGCTATTAAAAGTGAAATAAAGTAGCTTTAAGAAGGCCAGAGTATCTTCCTTATTTAACAAGTTCATTTGAATTGGAATGGAAAAATTTTTCATTTTCCCCCTCATTTTTTCTTAGAAGTAGCTGAATTTGCTTTCAACATGTTCTGTGTCCAAGAATTATATTCCTTTTTCTATCTTCAATCTTAGCAATTCTAAATTTTAGGAATATGTATTTAAGGTCTCAGCTGTAAAAGTGACACCTCTTGTTCCATTTTGGCTTTAACATTTTCTGTCTACGTGTCTCAAACTTCATTAATTTTTAAGTCTTGCACATTCTTGTATGTAATCCTTTACCAGTAATAATAATTCTTAAAATCAACTTTAAGAAAAATTTGCCTGACATTTATTAAACTGCCTCGATGCTAAGCATTTGCATAAACTCTTAAAGTTGTTTGCTAACAGAAAGAAGAACATGAACTGAGTTGACAGAAATTGTCTCTTAAGCCTTAAGGATCTTTGCAATTCTTGGGGCCTTCTTACAAAGCTGAAGTGACAGATACAGTCTTCAACATATAAGTGAGGAAATTAGAGGGGTTGAATGGTAATGATTCTATTGGCGTGTGAAAACCTTCAGACTTCCCCACAAATAAACCAGTCTAGTTCCCCTCATAGTATATTCTCTGACGGTCGGCCCCCTTCTTAACAAAGTCAACTGATTTTTTTTAAATTAGGTTTTTGAAATTATGAAATTTAAAATAGAAATATTTTAAAATTCTGGCTAGGTACTACTGCTCTAGCCCTGGGATCTGCTTTTCCTTCATTGATTAGGGAGAGTAACAGGTACTACAGGTATATTAGACATAATAGCACCTGATACTTTTCTTCCTTAAATAATTAAAAGGATTGAAGAGAAATGAAAAATGAACAGGTAACCTCATGTGATTCAGCCATATAGGTAAAGGATCTTTTCATAAAATGTATTTCAAACTTTGGGAGATAACTGCTTTAAATTCTTGTTAATGTCTGCTTTTACATTACTCCTTTATTTGTATAGCCTTCTTGCAGAAATATCATTTAGGATTGTCAAACAGGTTCAGACTCCTTGTCTGAAATGCTTAGAGCCAGATATGTTTAAGAATTCAGAATTTTTGGATTTTAGGAAGGAAATGACAGTACATACGCCATATATTTTGTTGCTGATAGGGTCTAGAATAGCACATGTTAATTTAATGCAATATTTCTGCTTAGAAACAACAGTAGAAACACTAGGTGGGTAAAAGAAATGACTGAATTACCTTCAAATGTCTAGGTTTTGCTACCAAATGAGTTTTGAAACAAATCTTGGTTTTTAGAGCTTCTTGGGATATGGAATTATAGGCCTGTAGAACTGGTCCATTTTATAACATCCCTTTTGGATGTCTTGTTCTCAGTTTATTGTGTGTTGAGGTGTGTATGATTTAAAAGATTTTAATTAAAAAATTTTTTTTTTAGGTAGATGAAGTTCCTGATGGAGCTGTAAAGCCACCCACAAACAAACTACCCATTTTCTTTTTTGGAACTCATGAGACGTAAGTCCTATTAGCTTTAAAGGCAAATCAGTTATTTTAGCAAGGTCGTTGGGCATAAAATGTGAAACAAGTAGAGATTAATTTAAGGGAGAAATAGTAAAGTAACAGAAGACTTTAAAATAATCTTTGACTTTTGGAAAAAGTCTTCAAGTCTCCTTTTATTTTTAAGGTAGAGTTTAAAGATACTGTAGGTTTAATTTTTATTGGAATAGATGTTTCCTTAAAAGGAAGGTATGAATTCTCTCAGCAATAAGAATGACTGATGGAAATTTCCTATTTAACTGACTAAATAGGAAAATAAAGTGCTTTTCATGAGGACTACCCGGCAGCCTATTTTAGGCTTTGTAACATCAGCTGCATGAACTGTATATTCTAAGAAAGGTGAGAAGAAGAAATCTGCTGATAGATCTTCTCTCTGTGTGTGTTTACATGGTCCCTAGAGCCACTCTGCTCTACTATCTCTGGTGGATATGTGGGCAGAGAACTGATTTGGTGAAGCAGACTTTTAAAAAATTGCAGCTGAAGGTTGAACTGTTATTCTGAGTGCATGAGGTCACTCTGGGGGCCATCATTAATTTCCAGAAACAATATTCCTGCATATCTATAATTTAATAGCCTTACAAGTACTGCGTAATCTGGTTGATTTTAGACGTGAAGTTTAGAATCTGCAATAATTTTGGTGGAGTAGGCTTGTTTACTGGGGATGAGGAGAAACAAAACTGTTGATATTCTACAGTTTTTGTATTCCTAAGCGTGGCCACAATGGCGACATTTGGTTTCATGTTGATTAGCTACTGTATAAACTTTCACATAATTTCTTTAACAGGGTTATTGAGATCAAATTGACATTCCATGAAGTTCACCCATTTAAAGTAAATAATTCAGTAGATTTTAGTATTTGCTCTCATATCTATTAGCAGTCACTCTCCATTGTCCCCCCTCCCTGACAACGACTAGTCTACTATCTGTATAGGTTTGCCAATTCTAGACATTTTATGTTAATGGTATTATACAATATCTCATAATTAGTTTTGTTTTTTTTTTAAATACAGTTTTCGATCCAGAATTGGATTGACCTCATCATAATTAGAGTTGGGTTCAGGTATATGCTCTATATAAAAATATAGTTTTTAGCCGGGCGCGGTGGCTCACGCCTGTAATCCTAGCACTCTGGGAGGCCGAGGCGGGCGGATCGTCCTGAGCTCAGGAGTTCGAGACCAGCCTGAGCAAGAGCGAGACCTCGTCTCTACCAAAAATAGAAAGAAATTAATTGGACAGCTAAAAATATATATAGAAAAAATTAGCCGGGCATGGTGGCGCATGCTTGTAGTCCCAGCTACTTGGGAGGCTGAGACAGTAGGATTGCTCGAGCTCAGGAGTTTGAGGTTGCTGTGAGCTAGGCTGATGCCACGGCACTCACCCCAGGCAAGAGAGTGAGACTGTGTCTCAAAAAAAAAAATATATATATATATATATAGTTTTTAAGAAATGATAAAAGCTGGGCATGGTGATGGACTTCTATAGTCCCACCTTACTTGGGAGGCTGAGGCAGGAGGATTGCTTGAGCCCAGGAGTTAGTTTGAGGCCAGTCTAGGCAACATAGCAAGACCCCCATCTCTTTAAAAAAAAAAAAAAGAAAAGAAAAAAAAAATGAATTTCTGATTCCATGGGATACTCTACCATTTAAAGAAATGCTTCAGTAAATTTAAAAGAGAAAGGTTACCTTTTAATGAAAAATAACCCCGTGTATTAGACTAGGGGTTTTCAAAGTGTGGTGCCAGGTCTAGCAGCGTCAGCATTACGTTGGAACTTTAGTTAATAATGCAAGTTCTTAGGCCCTAACCCAGACCTACTGAATCACACTGTGAGGTTTTGGGCCCAGCGATCTGTTTTAATAAGCCTTCCAGATGATTCCGGATGCAACATTTGGAAATACTGTAGTAGAGTAATGAAAAGATATTCCTTAGAATTTTTCAGTTTTGTAAATTTGAAATTCTTTAAAATAATTCTGATATTTCTGAAATGGGACAGATTTTATACTTTCATACATCCTTATAATTTAATAGAACACATAGTCCATTCTTACATTACTTTTAAATTTGGAAGAGGAATTATCAACCCTTCCCTCGCATTAAAAAAAATGAGGATTTTTGTACTGTAAATATCTGAATTTTAAATCAAACTATACCAAATAACTAAACCTAAGCATTGTTTGATTAACGGGTATGAAGGTAGTTAATGAAGACAATGACTTCCTAATACTCAAGAAATTTGAATATATCTAAGGAATTAAAATGTATTTAACTATAAGTTAAGCTAATGATATTAAATTTTCATTTCAAAATGCACTTATAGTGTTTTGTGCCTTAGTGTTCTCATAAGTACACCATTTATCTTTGGAAAGGGTGCTGCCATATGTCTTGGTATGGTGACTTTTTCATGTACTTAAGGTTAATTTTTA
>RJWJ010043782.1:0-12450 GCA_004363605.1 Indri indri | reverse complement strand
ACCAGTCAATCACAGCGTTCTTCCTATTGCTTCCGGCCACAGCCTCACTGTCTTTTTCAGCTCAGATACAGACCCTCTCTATTGGCAGAGACCATCTGGAGGCTATTGCAGTAAAGTCAGGTAACAAAGGGCGAGAGCTGGAATGAAGTTAAAAGAGTGTGGGTAAAGAAGTAAACGCATTCAAGAGGTAAAATAAACAAGACAGTATAAACAATTGGATGCTGGCTAGGGGTGGAAGTTGCGGGGGCTAAGTCAAGAGGAATGTCAAGATTTATAGCTTGGGCAATTGGATGAATGCTAATACCCTTCACTGAGGTTTATGAGAAGGAAGAGGGCCTATAGAGAGAAAGATAAGCTCATTTCTAAGTACTTTGAGTTTTAGGTCCCTGTGGGCCATCCAAATAGAGATATATCCAGCAAGAAACTGAATATCTGATCTGTAATTCAGATGTACCATCAAAACTAATGAAATGTTACAGGGTGGTTGTTATGACATATAGACACTGGAGTCCCATTATCTGGGTTTGAATTTTGGCTCTACCAGGTACCAGCTGTGTGACTTTGGTCAATTCCTCAATATGTCTGAACCTTCTGTTTCCTCATCTCTGACGTGGAGACAACAGCAGCCTCTATCTTACAGGATCATCTTGAAGATTAAACGAATGCCTGGCACACAGATAGAAAGTACTATGTGAATGCTACTTTTATTATCATTGTCATGACATCTAAACAGTGCTAAGTTAGTATTTGTGAAAAGAATGAATTAATGCGATCACTCATAGAAAGTATGCAGAATGAGAAGACAAGAGGAATAAAGATAGAAACCTGAGTGTATCACCCCTTGGGGGTTAGTAATCTAGTTCAATGAGAATTCAGATGCTTTGAAATATACTTCAATGAGCAAACAGAGATTCAGATCCAAGTAGTAAATCCTTATTAGGAGCACAGAAAAGAGATTCAGTGTGCCAGGAAAAAAGATTGTTTGAGGACCAGATGGGTTACTTAATCTTGAACCAATTGGGTCCCCTAGAAGGGACAGGTCTGTCTAAAAAGCAAGTGTGGGCTAGCCAAGCACCCACACTTGGTTAAAAGGCGAGATGAGGAAGCAAGGGGCAAGGTTTTGTTGGTGAAACAGTTTGGCAGAGTTGCATCAAGCAGTATGATGGCCAAAGCAGGCATTTCCATGACACTAGAAATAGCAGCACGAATTCACAAACTTGGTGTGCTCCCACAACAAACGTGCTCCTGAAAAGATGTGTGAGAATCACAGCATGGTAAATCAGATCATATTTTATCATCTACTAGTCTAACTGGAGAAACAGTATTTATAAAAGCCAGTGCTAGTAAGGGCCACCCCCATCCTGCAAAATTCTCAAACTAAAACCCCCAAAGTCATCCTTAATTCCTCTCTTTGCTCTGCCCTTTTCTCCCCGTCAATTCATTAGGAGTCCTGTCGACTCTCAAGGACATCTTGCATCCATTGTCCTTTCTTCTTCTCTACTTTTGTTACTCTGGCACAGGGCAGCATCTTCTCTCACCTGGGTGGCCTGCAGCAGCCAGCAGTCTCCTTGCGTCTCCCCATAATTCATTCTCCACATCAAGCTATGTAACACCCCAGTTTAGAGGGAAATCCAAATTCTTACCTTGAAGACTTTGCATAATCTGGCCCCTGCCTTCCTCTTTCATCCTGTCCCTTTCCCCGTCTTTGCTGTGCTTCAGCCTCACTGGCCTTCTCAGGTTTCTCAAACACACCAAGCTCTTTCCTGCCTGAGGGCCTTTGCACCAGCTGTTTTTTCTATGAAGTCCCTAGATTTTCAGAAGACTGAGTCCTCAGTCATCAAAATTCTCTAGTGTGATCTCTTCAGGGAGCCTGCTCTGGACATTCTGTCTGTACAGCCTCTCCCCAGTCACTCTCTAAGATAGCCAGTTCAGTTGCCTCCATTGTACTTTTATCACCTTGACATATTTATGACTTCTGTGTTATCATCTCCCCCACTAGAATGTAAGTTCCATAATAGCAGGGACCATTACCAGCCAGCTCATCCATTAGACACCGTAGACACAGTGCCTAAGATCTATGATACTTATAGGGGCCCACAAAAATGTCTTAATTTTAATTTCTCTAAAAATTAGAAGAAAAAATAAATGTAATAACAATGAACATAATATGAATGCAGTCTGAATTAAATTTGCCTTAAAATATAACTGTAAATATTTTTTATGGAGGAAGCCAATGAAAGTCATAATGCAGGCGTGGATGGGACTCTGTCCACGTTGTTCACTGCGGTGTCTCCAGACCTAGAGCTATACTTGGCACCCAGAAAGCCCTGAAAATGAATTTGTTGTTCAAATAAATTGTAGTGTCTTGAGAACTTTGGGGTCTGGCCTAAAAGAACTCAGGGTGTGTGTGTGTGTGTGTGTGTGTATGGGAGATGGACATCTGCTTGCCTCTCTAGACCTATTCTCTACCCATTTCTACTTGTCTCTAGGCCTGCAGAGGCTGATCAATGGCTTCAGGCTGGGTTCAGCCAGGAGGAGATCTGAGGATGAAAGGGCAGTGAGGACCCAGTGCTTATTCCTGGGGTTTCCTTCCTGCTAAGTCAAAATGAACTTCATTCCCCCATTGCTCTAATCAACCATGATAATAATATTACCAATAATAATACTAATTGACATTTATTGAAACTAAATCTGGTGTTGATTTTTTAGGTAGTGAGATGGTATGATAGCATGATACAATAGCCTTTGCTTCTTCATACGTGAACTTCACAGCACAAAAATGTTTGCAGACTTCATCAATTTCCTTAAAGATCTCCTCTGATCTTTTGACGGTCATGTAATTCTCTTGGATGTTTCTGTTTTATCATCATGCTTATAAGTTTTCTCTTCTATTGTTAACACGTCTAGCTTTGCTAGATTCTCATTTGTCCATGGTTTCAGTATGTGATTGTGCAATTTTCCAATACCACTGTCATTAACTTTATAAAATCCTGAATCTTTTGTGGTATATGTGTTTTCATGAGCAATATATTTACTCTTGGAGTTTCCCTGGACTTAGACTAATTACAATGTCATAATGTTATGAGCCTTTAGCATTAGGTGGCCCTTGTTTCTGTAACAACAACTAGCAACCTGTTTCCAAAGCTTCTGATATAAGAGAATCCACAAAGCACTTAAAGAACACTTTAGCTTTGGAACTAAATTTTTTTTTTTTAATAAAAATAGACATATGGTAAAGCCTAAATTCTTTCAATGAGTGAATACTATGCGGTTCCTGGTTTCCAGGGCATAAAGTGTGTGTTTCTGCTTTGTCGTCAGCTGCCTTTGGTTCTTAACTTTTATTTTTTTACTTTCATATTTTCTCTAGAAAATCAAAATTTCAAAATACATAAAATCTAAAGCTAAGATTTTGAAGTCATTTTAAAGATAAGTAATGGATGATTAAATAAAATTGTATACATAAATGTACTTTTAAAAGTATCACAAATTAGTGACTCAGACAAATTCGGTTTTAATATGTAACACCATTAGTCTTAATGGCTAAGTTCATTGTAATAGTCTGTATGTAAATTTCCTGGTAACATGACAAGTGTTTGGAAGTACATCTCATAAATTATTAGTGAAATGTGAGATAACTAAGTTAATTCATCTACTTTTGCATGTATTTTGGTCAAGGATGTTTGTCACATCTCTAAGTATCTTGCAGCTATATAGGTAAGTTCTATTGATTTTTCTCATCAGCTATCTGAATGGCAGTTGATATTCTAAAATTGTCTTAAATTCGTTTGCTTTGGGAATCCATATAAACTACATTTCATGTCTAATTATTGTCACATGACCATAGTAAAACTTACATAATTGTTGGGGGCATCAGTGTTTAACTGTGATTACTGTTGTTTTCCTGATGTTCTCACATGGCTGTTTCATCAGCATCTCTGGTCTGAGAAGGCCCATATTGACTCTGTGTCTTGCCTCTTTCCCTCCTCAGTGGTGTCCTTCAGTATAATGGCACCCTTATCTTCACAGGTACTCAGAGTAACAACTCCAAGGTCATCTTCTATTTGAGCCCCTACTCCCATCCTACCCTTCCTCCTCCTTCTTCCCCCAGTCCTCCGTCCAAGACTTCACCAGGTCTCGTTGCTTCTTTCCAGAGGGAAGAAGGGGGACAGTTTCTGAGAAAGATGTGGAGAGCCATGGCGTGGCCAGAATACTGAGTCACAGGGGACGGCAGTGGTGGGAGGTGAGCAGGTAGAGGAAGACCTTGCTGTGCCTTGAAAGTCTTGCTTAGGAACTTGGACTTTCTCCTTTATCTCAGGAGGGAGCCACTGGAAAAACAACCAGAAAAGTGCAGGACTGAAGATTAGCATAATGTGTGCAATGAAAGGAAGTTGAGGGAGTTGCAGGTGCTAATGAAGGAAGGACGGATGGGGAGGATGGGAACACAGGCTGGGCAGGGACGGAAGGAAAGCTAAAGGTGGAGACTGGGGTAGGTCATGCTGAAAAGGAGGAAGTGGTGCCAGGGAGCAGTCTAGAGGGAATGAGGAGGCAGGACAAGTGGAAGGTAGCAGGTGGTGGTCAGAGAGTTGAGGGTTTGAGAAGAGCATGACCTAGGGAGTCGATGGCACATACCATTGAGATAGATGAGGACAAGGAACTGCAAGGCTAGGGCTTTGGTGGGGTCATTCTTGGGGATGTTGATATTACATTACCGGGGATATCATCACTGGGTGATGGCAGCATTCCGAGGGGAAAGGAAATCCTCCACATACAGGGGTGTGAGGTGATGTCAGTGGATGCTAAGCATGGGGCAAGGCAAAAAGGCGTATTGGTCGAGGGCACTGGCTGCATTTAAACCTGGCTGCACTGCTTTCTGATTGTGTGGTCCTGGAGAAGTTAGGTCACCCTCTGTGTCTCTTGTTTCCTCCTCTGTAAAATGGGGGTAACAGTAACAATAACTATCACAAGGTTGTTAGATTGCACAAGATAAGGCATATAAAGCACTCAGAGTAGTCCCTGGCCCACAGCAAGCACCAAGTCAGTATTGGCCATCATGATTCAGAGGAGAAGTAAGGGTTGTCTGTGGCCGGGGAAGGAGGCAGGAGAATGTTGGATCTCCTTCCTGCTGAGGAGTAGGAAAACAAGTGCCTAAGAGAAAAATATGTCCCCATTTAAGGCAAATGTGTAAGAAAAAAAAAAAACAACCCACTCATTTTTACATAGAATAAGCATCGTTGAGAATCCAAGGTAACTTCTTGCTCAGGGGAATGACTGCCCCCCGAGGGGCTGACCCATGGCCTGCACTGTGGCAGGCAGTGATGAGAGTGGCAGGGACAGGATGGGCTACTCAGCTTTGGAATTTCAAATGGAACTCTGGAGAGGGGTGGTGCATGGGGTCATGTTTGCAGGATCCCGTTTTACATTGTGGATAGTGGACATGGTTACGGCCAATGTGGCTGGAGTCTAGCAGCCTCAGAGTGAAGGTTGATTAGAGGGCACTTCAGTGAGTGTTCTGAGCAGCCAGAAGATGCCATGAGGAACCAGCTCATTTAAGCAAATATGACAGATTCAAATGTAAAATGTTGTATATCCCCTGTTCTTGCAATTAGTCCTAAAACACTTGATTCTACCTATATCTTGATCCTCACTGTATTTTATTTTGGATTATTGAGTTCAGTCTCTGGCTCACTTTTTGGATTTACCCTCTTCATCTTCCTGGTTGTAATTATTACCTCTTTGGGGAATGATTCAGCTGCCCTCCTTAGGACACAGCAGTCTCAGACTACTCTGGGAAATAGGCCTCTGTCTTCATCTGGGTTCCCTGGAACTACACTTAAAGATGAAAAGTTGGATGCTGAAGGTTTATCAGGGAGTGCTCTTGGGAGATACACCTGTAAGGAGGAGGGGAAGGCAGGACTGGGCAGAAGGAGACACTGATGTGCAGGGAGATTGCACCTGAGGCCTCAGCCAACCCTGCAGGGGCCCTGGCGCTGGGATGGCCCTTCAGAGGTGTTCCAACTCTGACCAAGGTGCCAGACCTTTGTGTCTTAGCATAACCAAAGTCATTGATGATGGGTTGCTCCCTGGGAGTCCCTGTAAACTTGGATGAGGTAGTTTCCTGTGGCAGAGGGAATGTCCCAGTGAAGAGGCTGCAGGGAGTCTTCATTAGCTGACATTCCCAGCAGATGAGGGATGGGCGTGTTGGCCCCGGAGAGCAGCCCTAGGCAGAGCTCCTAATATCCACTACACCCCCTGAAGGGTCTTACCTTAGTGCTATCCAGCTGGCCTTGATTCCTTTAGAGCACAGTAGAGTTGGGGTGGGATTGGGGAAGAAGAGAGAGAGAGAGAGAGAGAGAGAGAGAGAGGGAGAGAGAGAAAGCATCAAGCAGGGAAGGCTGGCAAGGGCCGAAGTCTTATTTCACATCCTTTACAATTTTGCCCATGGACATCCACAAAAGACAAGGCCACAAACATAGCAGAAAATGAGGCTGGCATAACAATGTGGAAGTCACCTTGGTGGTCCATGCAAGAAAAGGGAGGAGGTTGTGCATTCTGTACCCCTCTCTCTATCCATAACTGCATTCACAGATCTTTAATATCCACAGGGTCATCGTCCCATCTGACAGTGCTACTGTGGCATTACAATGAAATTGTTCTACATATCACATGGATACAAACAACCAGGAGAATGGGTTTTTGGTGATTATCAGAGAGTTGAGGTGCTAATTATGACAAAGCTACTGCCTCCTCTGGAGGAGCTACCCCTACAGAAGAATGAGCAGTGAATTCTTCATTAGGAGTACTTTTTAAAGGCTAAGAGCTTGGTTAGATATGAAATTAAAGGTAATACAGGAAAATTTAAAAGTCTGAGGGGTGAAAACAATGGCAGCTCTGTTCTAATATATGGAGTATTAAGATGCTTGATATAAAAGTGCTGTCTGGGCTATATACCAGGGTTGTAAAATTAATGTCCACTGACCTGTTTGAAACACACTCAAGTGAGTGACTGTACTTCCAGCAGGTTTTGTGACTCTTTCTGGTGTGATTTTAGCACCAAAACATGCTTCTTTCTTCATTGGGACCCAAGGATCTCCTTTTAGCGGCAATTATTTAAATAATTTCCCCAATATTTCAGAAAATTGTTGATTCCCTGACCACCAGGAGGCAACTTTTGATGCTTTCAAAGCCAAAAACAAAAGACACCGAAAACTCCTCCTGTTCATTCACTGGGAACATTTCTAAAAGATGGCAATTCTCTTACTCCCTGGAAGAGAATAAAGGAATATAGCAAATGTGTTAGAAAGAAACTTCAGACATATCCCTCTTCATTAAAGTGTGAATTTCACTCCAAATGTGCTCATTTCCTAAGTTGTAAATTATATTTGAAAAAAATAAATAGAACCTGACCATTTTCAAGTATATGAAATCATGTAGTCTTTCCTGATGAAAAATTCCCTGTTCAACAACTAATTTGCTGCTAATGATAATAAGGTCATCCAAATGCACAGCTGTCGGGTTTCCACAGTACACACAGTGACTGATTAAAACTACCTAGCAAACTCATGGAAGCGGGCTACTATACCGGTTGGAGAATTGTGCATGGAAAGAAGCCTTAGGCATTGATGGGAGCTGGTTAGTCAGCCTGCAGTTAATTAGCAAGGGAAATCTCTCCTGTTTTAAATAATTTATATCTGCATCCAAAGTAGATAATAGGAGGAGTATAATAATGAGGAAGCATTACCACTCACCAGGAGGCCTTTTCCAAACTGGCATAAGGAGTACCTAGGTTTGAACACAGTTCTGACAAATCTCAGCCTAAACAATTGACTCCTCTGATGAGATTATTTAATACGCAGCTGAAACTAGTTAATCTACCAAACTAGATATAAAGAGAATGTGGTGCTTTTATATCTTTGGTGGGCAAATAGCATCAGAAATTTTTTGTCGTTTATTCTATACTTTTAGGAAAAAGAAGTATATACTTCACTTAGATACTACATAGTCCCTTTCTGTGTTTTGGTTTAAATAACTGGCAAAGCCATTGAAATAAATGCCATTTTATTCAATGGGGAAAATGTAGATTGATTTCATTCATATAAATAATAAATTCTCCAAACATATAAAATATTTCTTGAGCTGCATTAGTGCACATTTGCATTTCTCTTTAACATGAAACAGCTGTTGTATTTTTCATTTTATGGTGTTTTAAAGAGAAGGAAAGGATTGAGAACAAACATGAATCACACATCCCCACTATGTTTCATTAAAGGCAGTATCACATGAATTCCCATTGCTCCTGAGTCTGATGGAGAACTGAAACTTGCTTCATTTTCAAAACCCTGAAAGTTAACATAGAAATTGTAATGTAAGCATTTAAATTATCAACTTGAAATGAGAAAGGGAGTCGGCTCTGATATGCATCAGCTTAACGGCACCACTCTGGATTTAGAAGCCAGCAAGGTACAGAATTTACTTACATAAATCAAATCATCCTGGTGAAAGGTAGCCATGTAAATCCCCATTTCTCACCTGGCATTCTCATTTGGATGGAAGAATTGATTCTCGTAGCGATGGAATAAGCTGCCCTCCTTGTCCTTTTGCTAACAAAGTTTCTTTTTAGTTATGCAAACTAAATTTCAGTCATCTTCCTTATAATGGCCTTGGGAAATAAAAATCTGGCTGGTTAAATATGGCTGATGTTTTTCATTATAGTTTGATAACCTGCATTCTACATGTATAACAATAACCGAATCTAGACCTTTTTTTTTTATGACACGCCTGAGCTGAAAATCAAATTAATTTTCAGTCACCATGGACTCATGACTTCATATTTTTGATAGGATTCTGAGTGCACATGCACATTCTAAGAAGATACTTTTGTCCTCCTTTCTGACTCCTCTCTCTCCTGTTTCTATGTTTTGGCACTATGGCCTACACGGGGGGAAAAAAGCCATTGTATTTTAGCGTCAGATATATGCATGTCAGAATTTTGACTCTGTTGCTAACCTGGTGCATGTACTTTGGAAAGCAAAATGGACAATCTGAGCTTCAGGTTCTTGGTTTTCTAAATGAGAATACTAATTGTTGCCTCCCAAAATTGTTGCAGGGGTTAAAGGAGATCATATGAGTAAAACTCCCCGCCATGGGGCCAGCAGGAGCTCCCGCATTGTGGCCTCTTTCCTTCCCCTTCCCCTCACTTTCTAGCTCAAAGGGACAGTGGCTTGGCAGTTGTCAAGGACTCTCTCAGATGCAGGATAAGAGTGTCCCCCACCATTTGTAAAGTGCCATTGAGAAAGCCTTCCACAGAGGACACGAGTCACTGCCACTGTGGACATGATAGCATCCTTGTGTGTGCAGAAATTATACATGCAGACTCTAGAATCAGACACTTTGGCTCAAATCCCAGCCCTGGCACTTCCTTGCCGCATGTCCTGGGGCACATCAGTTATTTAACTTCCTTGAACTTCAATTTCCTCAGGTGAAAAATGGGAATCACTTTATAGGGTTGCTCTAAAGATCCAATGAGATAATGGGCTAGTTGTTCAAGCCAAACCTGGGCATCTTTCTTTTCTCTCAAACCCTTCATTCCTCTTCCTTCTTCCCACACTCCCACACATGCTTGTCCTCCACCCACTGATTGTTCAGGTCAATAACTAGACATCATTCTTGATTCCATTCTTCACGCAATCATCTTCCCCACCCCTCTCTCCAACCCACAAGTCTCTCAGCTCTGCCTCCAGGATACTTTACAAATCTGGTCTCCATTTACGCATTTAAACCTCCTGTCCCTGGCTGAGCAACTACAGCAGCCTCTGCTTTTACTCATGCCCCTTATATCTATTCTCCATATTACAGCCAAAGTGGCCTTTTAGAAATGTAAATCAGATCATGTGACTCTGCACTTAAAATCTTCCCATGGCTTCCTGCTGCACATAAACTAGACTCCAAATAAACTCCCTGCATGGCTGCTGCCTACCAGTCAGAACCTAACTTCCCACCCTTTCTCCTCTTGTTCCGCATACCCTGCGACCCTGGTCATCACAGGGCTTTGGATGGGCTGCCCCCTCTGGTTGGAATGTTCTCCCTCTCATCCTTTAGATTTTAGAATCTAAAAGCAAAGCTCAAGGTATGACCTCAGAGAGAGCTTTCCCGAGTTCCCTATCTAAAGTAGATCCCTATGCTAGTCATTGTAAAATTACAAAAAATATTGTTTTATTATTTAATAAAATTAAACTCAACTTTCTCTGTCTTCTTGTAGAATCTTCTTTGTTCCTGTATGGGACCTGTCACTTTCTACCTTGATTGATTGTGTCAGAATGACTATTTCCAAATGATGACATGTATAGCCTAAGGGGTCCCTGGACATGGTATGAGATGCTAAATCAGATGGAACCCAGGACTTTGGCCTTTTACTTCAACCAGAGCAGTGCATTTTTGTGTGCTTTACCTGGTGGAGTTCTGTATGAGATTACTTTGCTAAAAGTTTTAAAACCACTGCTCTCTTTACTCCTGTTAGATTTTCTGCTCAGACCCCTTGAGGACAAGATTGACTTTAGATTCACTTTTTTTTTTTTATCTCCATACTACCTGGTCCAGCCGTGGGTATTCAAAGAGTTCTGGCTGGTTGAATGGAGGAGGTAAGCCCTAAAGGATAGGGCCTCATGCAGCACCACTCCACAGCCCTCCACACAATTATTGCACCTCTTTTGCAATCAAATACCTGGCCAATCAGGGAGTGGAGGCTTTTCCCAACATCCTCATCACCGACAGTGTTAGTATACATGTGAACAGTTTATGGCATTTTCTGCTCCATAACTTATTTTCTCTCTCTTTCTCTCTAACAATTATTTGGGTTTTGATTTACAGTTTGGCTTACCTTTTCTGATCTGTTTACACCTCCTAACAACCTTCCATTCATCCAGTTCTCCCTCCAGGGAGTTTAACCAGATTGGCCAATTAGCACTTCCTTGTTAACAAACAGATAAATATTTCACTCTACTCAAGTACGGGGGACACCTCGCAGTGATGAGATAAATCAGAAGTTCCCTATAGATTTTCTTTACCTAGAGAGAGTGTACCACTTGAAGCAATTACATCAATAATAATAATGCACACACAGGCACATATGTCATGGTTATATCTCCACTGGGAGCTTTGATTTCTCCTTGGAGTCAAGGACGGTGAAATCCCATGAGATTTCTCAATTTACTTGGAGGTTAGATGGGCTATGTTGTTTAATAATTATAATGTATGATGAATGTTAGTGCAAAGTGGGTTTAGACAAAATACATTATGTCTGATGTCTGTTTCCAAACCTCTCCCATAAGATGACTAGAATTATATATTACCATATATTCTAAAAGACAGAATATGATTTACCATCTTTTTCATATCCCAGATGGTTCTTACTTCTCTACTAATTAGCTATTCAAATAAATTAGGTGACAATTCTAAGAAAACACAATTGATATATTAAAGAGTTAGTTTATTCTAAATAATGAGTATCACATTTTACTTCTTAGCTCTTTTACTTATAGAGTTGCTCACTATATCTTTTAATGAATTAGTGGTTTTGCTGAGACACTAAATTATCTTTGTTTAACTGAGGAACAATAATCCAGTTGGTTTTTGATGCACTGGTAATTTATAGCTGTGCAGGTGATGGTACCAGCATCAATCTGTGATGTTCTTTTATCAAGACTAATTCCGATGTAATATTTCAATTTAGTTTTCACTAAAGCATTCAATTTGCATTTAAAAGGCAGTCAATATAGGTTAATAAAATAGTGTCAACTAATGAACTGTTCTGTTTGTATAGCACTGCCCTTATCACCGTGAATTGTCTCAGACTGACATCCCACTACCCTGGGTGCCAGCCAAAAAGACATGTGAATGCCTAATAGTGCCATACACCCAGGGATGCTAAGTATGGATGGTCTACTATTTTTTTTGTCTATGCCAATGTAACTGGGTGTGTAAGGGACACAAAACCAAATTAAGACACAATATGTAACCTAGTGGAACATCCGTGAAAATAGCTAATAACAGGAAAAGGGAGGGAAATAAGTGCTCTCATAAAAGTCAAGATAGGACAATAATCCATGGGTTTGGGAAAGGCTTTATAGATGATGTATCCTTGGAATAAGACCTAAAGAAAGAAGATGGTTGAGGACAGTAGAAAAACATTTTGGGGCAGCATATTGGTTTTCTATTGCTGCCGTAACAAAAGGCCAGAACTCAGTGGTTTAAAACAACACCCATTTATTATGTCATAGGTTCCCTGGGTCAGAAGTCTAGCATAGTATGACTCAGTTATTTTTTTGCTTAGGTTCTCACAAGGATAAAATCTAGGTGTCTGAAGGACTGAGTTCCTTTCTGGAGACTCTGGGGGAAGAATCTACTTCCAAACTCATTCAGGTTACAGAAGGAATTCAGTTCCTATGGTTGTAGGTC
>RJWJ010043781.1:0-12491 GCA_004363605.1 Indri indri | reverse complement strand
CTTGCACTCTGCCCCTGTTCTCCTCCGGCACGCCAAGTGCCTCCTGCCGTAGGTCCCGGTGCTAGCTGATCCTCCTGCCTGGGCTCCATCCTCACTTTCTTCAGGCCTTTAAGTCTTCTGGGCCAACCCTCGGTCATCCTAGAGACAGACCTAACAGGAGGTTTAGTGTTTGCCTTGCTTTAGGTCTTGTACTGCATCTGCCTTTCAGTGGAGCATTTTGTTGCCAACTGATACACAGAAAATAGCTACATATTTTGATCTGTCTTGCAGACGTTTTACAAAGCTGTGACTTTGGCGAAAGTTCTCTTCTCCCTGGACAGGTTGCGAAGGTTGGCTTCTACACAAGCTCAGGTCCGAAGGTGAAGTAGAAGGGATATGTGTAGGTCATGGAGGGAACCACTGGCTATGGGACAATGGGCTGGGGCAAGAGACGTGGAAAATGGGCTGGAGAGGTGGATTGAACGGCAGTGAGAGTTGTTTGTTATTTTTTGGTCTATTTATCTATTAAAATCTGAGAAATGGCTAAGGCCCCTTCCTTCCTCATTGCTCACAAGTTTACGAAAATAATATTATTGGTGCAGCGGCAAAGCTAAAACAAAGCCAAACAATCCAAGTTGTGCTTTTCCTTAGCATGAAAAAAAGCAAGTTGCTTAGAGAAGAAATGTGTGCCTCCGTTTCCCTTCATTCAGCTCACTGCTTAGCGAGCACCCACTCCACGCAATGTCTTGCCTTTGGGACCACACTCCTATTTTTCTGAAGCCAACTCTGCTCCTATACACCAAACCTCCATACCCTGATGAATTTATCCTTGAAAGCACACAGGTTAAACTGTCTGCTCCTGTGGGAAATCTTCTGTGATTAATTCCCCATGAAGAACTCCTCACTCCTTCCCTACTTTGGTAGTGTACAGTTTTAATCATACTATTCAGTATTATACATGTTTAATTCAATTGAAGACATGTTTGTTGAGTGTCTACACTGTCCTAGGAAATATGCTGGGTGCTGGAATTATAAAGGTGAAAAACCTCAGTGCCTTCCCCTGAAGGGTTCACAACCAGGTTGGGAAGCCCACTGTAGGTGGACAAGGTAGGAAGAAAACCACTGACTCGGAAATGTAAAATATCACGGAGTACCCAGGAAGCAGTCCCTGGCTTGGTGCGACTGGAGCGTAGGTTTCCAAGGAAGCGAGTAAGAGGTAGCAGGCAGGACATGCAGGCAGAGGAAGGCAACATCCACCATAATAATAACTATTATCCCATTTGTGTGCCAGGCACTGGGCAAAGTGGCTCACAATAACACAGAGATGTTAAGTAACTTGTGCAACACCACACAGCTTGCTAGTGGTAGAACCAGAATCTGACCCAGGTACAATGTAGTATGAGAATTTGAATTTTATTATAGGTAAGTCATCAGGACAACAAGCATATACTAGACATCCTCTCTGCACGAGACACTTTTCTAGTTAGTATGCATGTTTGTATTTTCTACTAGCTGGTGATTCCTCTGAGGAATAGAAATCTTTTCACATTCATCTTTATCAGCCTCGTATCTGGGAGAGTGCTTGGGACAAAGGAAACATTTAGGGGATAGTACTTCCTTTTTTCTTTTCCCATATCGCCTTATTAAGCTGTTGCCCTTTTCCCTCCAGTTGCTAAACACCAGTGTCTGTCTCCTCGTCTCTTCGTCTTAGTGTTAAGTATTTGTTGGCTGAGGAGAATTACAAGGGAAACAGGATTATTATTCTCTTATTTTCCCTTAGGTTAAGCTTTTGCTTAAGTGGATCTTTGGATGGAAAGCAACTAAAATGTTCTTTGAAGAGCAAAGACCCATTTATAAGAAATACCAAAGCCCTACTGTTCTATCGACAGCAGCCCAGAAACATACTAAATCTTGCAAGAACACCTCATTATAGACACGCATAATTCTTGGCTGTCTACTTCAGAGTCAAATGAAAACAAGGGGAG
Organism: Indri indri; assembly: GCA_004363605.1. Classification (NCBI taxonomy): domain Eukaryota; kingdom Metazoa; phylum Chordata; class Mammalia; order Primates; family Indriidae; genus Indri; species Indri indri. Next base: position 10,527 of record RJWJ010043781.1, on the reverse strand, counting down.
CTGCCTTTCCCTTCTCTGTGGCATTGCTTCTGGCATTGGGGACTCCAAGTCACATCACCTGATGAATGCAAAAACCAGCCCAGTTTTCCCCGCGTGGTATTGAGAAGTTGTGTCATAAAAGTAACGGTTATGGATCCAGTATCCTAATAAGAATCAAGAGAAGTATTAACTAAAAGGTAATTCCCAGCTTTCCAGCTCCTGCATGAAGATAACAGCCTCTTCTTTAATCGACCTTGTGAGAATTAGATTTTGTCTCAGAAAATTCTGCAGTTGCCTCGCTTTCTGGAAATGTGCTTGAAAATGATCAGTTACTCTTGGCCTCGCTACATGTTCTGCTATATTTCAAATTTTGCCGTAGGTAAGTGTGACTGATCAATAGCTATACATCTTGCCCATCTTTTCCATCCAGAAATACTTGTTAATTTCTAAAATTTTTTTCATGTGGCTCCTACGGATGGGGAAAGAAAAGGATTGATTGGGAAAGACAGGACTCTTGATGCAGAAATCTGACATGTTGGTATGTTGTTGGAAAAGCGTAGAAGGCAGCCAGGGTGTGCAATTCTCGGGTATTAAACACACAGCCTAACAGTCTTTGGAAACATATCTTTAAATATTATGTCCAATAGATTCACTAGGCATTGCATAAAATGCCTAAGTGTCACATAAAATATCAAAATTGTCTTAGGCAATATGTTAATGATTGCATTTTAAAATATAAATTAAAAGCTATATAGAGGTCTTTATTGATGCATAGATATCTGTCCAGCCTCCCTTCCTCGGGGGAATAACCTCTCCCTTTTCCCCCCATGTCTCCGTGGGTGCCCCTCTGCTATCACTGTGTTCTCCTCTCTTCTTCTTCACAGATTTGGGGGTGGGTACATGACACAGAATGGCCAATCTAGATCTCCCTGGCCATAACAATTGGCTCATGGTTGGGCACAAAGCTCACCAGAAAATAAAGGCTTCTATTTATCTGCCAAGGACAACTTTGGACTAGGGGTAGATTTTTAGATTAGACCCTACACGATGTGTGAAGGTGAACGATACAGACAGGTACCCAGGATGAGAGGCTGTTGACTCAGGAACTGTTCCCTCCAAAGGACCGGTGCCCAAGAGCACCCTCCACTGCGTATTATACAGAGTGCCCCGTGGGACCACCGCATATGGAAGACTGTGGGTACAGCTGCAGACATCTGCCTTCCACCCTCGTTCTGGGAATTTAGAATAAGTGAGCTGCTTTTTTTGTGCTTGCAGATAAAGCAGAAGAAAACCCTTCCTGGATAACATCTCAGGTTCCAACCACCAATTGCTCTAATAAATGCAGTTAAATATGGACACACCTGGAGCCTAGAGGAAATCTTTATTGACCTCGAGTCACTGTGAGTTCATCAGATAGCCCTGTAGGAGTCACCCCTGCTCAGGACATCTGCCCTGGAAATTCTGTTTCGCCAAGAAACATGTAAGCTGTCTTGAATGAGTTTATCAGGTTTGGATCCAGTCAAGAGATAGGAGGACAAAATCACTACTTTTCCCAGAAAAGAAGAAAAGACTAAATGAGAAGAGTTATTTATACATCTGGCTGTCACCTTAGGGCAGGCAGTTAAGATCGCCCTATTGAGTGGCCTCTGCTTATTAATAGAAGGAGGAAAGGCAAAAAAAAAAAAAAAAAATGGAGTTAATGTTGCATCGAGACATGAGAGAGCCTCCAGTTTCCATGATCAGCCCAAAATGAATTAAAGCCAAATTATACCAACAAATCTGTCATACTGCCCTGAAAACAGGAAGTCTAGGCTGGGCCAACAGGAATTAGTCACGGCACACACTGGCAAACCCTACCAGATCAGGGAATGAAAAATGTGCTTCATGTGCAAAAATTAACTTTTGGAATTTGTGCAGTGTTTTCCATTACCCACGTTTCTTCTCTCCAAAGGCCAGGCATCAAATATGCTTGGCTCGCTGAGGCTCTGCTACACCATTAAGTGTATGAATTTGTGTGGGAAATGGAATCTCGACTAGCTGGGTGCCCTTGGATGCATGACCTCATCTTTCTGGACCTGAGTTTTGTCTTCTGAAAAATGAGGAGGTTGGCATCTCACGGTCCTGGGATTTTAACTTTCTTGAGGATTAGGAAATAATACATCAGATGTTCATTGCACACCCACAACATGTTCTAAGAAATGGAACATACTGTGCTAAGAAACCGAGATGGAAAATGAAGAAGATACATTCCTTTAAAGAGTCTCCAGCATCTGCAGGGAGACACATACTTAGAAAAATATATGATGAAAACAGTGATAAGGCCAATAGAAGTCTACATATATACAGAAGGCATTTAACAGTGTGTCAAAATGAGCTTTTCCCTGCTCCAGAATTGTAGGCAAGGCCCAAAGCTGAAGAAAAAGACCCTACAGGTACCACGTTCCAAAGAAGATCTTCAGCAAATGAGGCCAATGCCTCTTCCTTGGGGCTTACTGAGAGGGGCCAGAGCAGGGCTGGCCCTGCCTATGCCTACCACCCCCATCCCTGCTTTCAGGAGAAGGGCATGGAGAGGTAGGGGGTCTTGGCTGGATAAGCAGTGCAGTGTTCCAGCTGAAAAGCTTTTGCCTCCCATCCCTAAAGGCAAGAGAATGGGGTTCTAAGAGAATTTCTGGGAAAGATTGGGGGTAACTTCAAGATGTCCTTGACTGGGTGTGTGCTGAGCTGTCCACCTACCTCCCAGCAATCTGCTGCTGCTCCTGAATCCAGGGAATATGTCAAGGGTGTCGGAGGAACATGCTGGAATCCTGAGGCAGCACCTACATCATCGTCTTCGGTCCCATACTCTCACATGTTCCCTGAGGTTTGGGGCCATCCTTGAGGCAAGACAGTACAGATCTAGAGATTTCTGAGGATAGAAGGCCCCCTGGAGTAGGCCCTACTAACAGGCTTGAAATGGACTGTGATATAAAGTGTTTGGGGAAAAGATGGAGAACTTGTATCTCATTTCAGTTCTTTACGGGCCTTACTTAGAAGGTAAGCTGAGCAAGGACTGGGCAGCTATGACTTCTAGCTTGGTCTATTGAATAGGTGATCGTGCTATGAAACATGGGAATATTTCTGGGAGAAGAGGGGGTAAATAATAATCTCCAACATTTATTAAGCATTTACTATGTACCAGGCACTTTTCTGAGTGTTTCATGTGTATTAACTCATTTAATCCTCACCACAACCTAATGAATAGATACTATTATTTCCTTCATTTTACAGTTGAGGTTAGAAAACAAATTTGGTTTTATATGTGTCAATTTTGAGGTGCCCGTAAGATAATCAGGTAGATACAGAGTAGGGGTTTGGAGTCTCCGTCTTGAATTAGGAGGTGAGTTTTGGTTGGACATTTGAGAGTGTTGCACATAGAGTAATCCTTGCATCCTGAGAAGGCGTCTGGGGAGAACGTGGACTATCATTGAGGCAGACCCCGGGAAACTGGGAACTCCAACACTGAAAGAACAGAGAGGGGAAGAGACTGCTAGTTGCTCACTATAACCCATGTTCTCTTCTTCCTGGGCACCCAGTTAGGTGACATTTCCCAGCATCCCCTGCAGGGAAGTGTGGCTGATTTTTGCCAGAGGACTGTGTAAGCAGAAGTCATGTGGTTCTTACCCCTTCCAGCTGGCTGGGATGGAGCCCTCCAGGCAGACTATGGACTCCACATGTTGAAAAAGCCTCCACCAGCCTGGCCTCTGAGAGGCTGTGTAGGGCAGAGCATGTCTCCCTACTACCCTCAAACCCGATGACTTGACATTGCCCTGGGCTGTTAGGTGAGGGAGAAATACCTGTCTATTGTACTTGAATCATTATATATTTCGATTCGTTGCAGTAGTTACCTACCCTAACCTAAGCAGAGCGAGCCTGTAAACACACTAAATGGCATTAAAGAGGGGTGAGAACTGATCCATGCACCTGCATCTTATGTAGAATTCCTATTTCCTTCACAAAGCAGCGTGCACCTCGGTTAGATTTATCGAATAAGTCAATAACATGACTTCGTTGATTACAAGATTGCTCACAAAATAGGTGAAGATCTAAATTCTGGGGTGACTTTTTTTTTTTTTTTTTAGAATTTATTTCCCCAAACTTCTGACTTGGTCTGCTGTAATATATTCTTGAATTGGGAGTAAGCCCAGAGTGAAAGCTCCCACCACATGCATCAGGGACACGCTCATTGCTGACTCCAAGGCATGTGACTTGCACATACTCTGCACTGGGCGATGTTTCAGGGTCCCCTTTCTTTGCAGGCACAACACGAAGTGAAGGTCAATCAGCACATAATTGTAGGAACGTTGCTGTGTTGAAAGGAGACTTCATTATCCTTTGTGAGCGCTACCTGATACCGACTGAGGCATCGTAAAAAGAAAAAGGCTTAATGCATCCTGCATATCGGCAATGCAATGTGCTGTTGTTACTGTGGAGGATGTATGAGAACTTTGGTTGAAAATGAAGCACCTTTCCAGCTGCATTTTTCCCAGAATATTGTAATGGGATCTGCAGACCTGAAGCACACTGTCCAAATAATCAAGACACATAGTTCAGATGTTTTCTAGCACCAGCTGCTAAGTCATGATTCAGACACATGCCTGGCTGCAAATTTAAGCTCAAGCCACAAGCAACTTTTAACTCTGTGTGTGTGTGTGTGTGTGTGTGTGTGTGTGTGTGTGTGTGTGGCTGCTTCCCTGCAAGCCAAGAGAGCCACAGAGATTGGACAGGGAAATGAAATGCCCCAAAGGGCCATTAAATAGACCTCGCCCTCTTGTAAAATTGTCATCCTCAACACTAAGATGAACTTGGGTGGTGAAACACCTAATCGTCATTTCAAAAAAACAAACAAAAAAACCCCAAAGCCCCACATATTGGGAAAACCCACCTTGGAAACAAAACCTAATTCACAGCGAACTCCAAAGGAAAAAAGGAGGAACAGAACGCTCCCCCCTCACCGAGTGTGTATCTGAGAGACAGCCAGTCTCGTAAATTTCACATCAACTTAGTTTGGCCTCTAAACCAAATCTGCCTTAATGCTATTTGTAGATACAGATTGCTGTCTTTTTCATTACCGTTATCAAATGATGCATTTGCGGCTCAGCTCTGAGCTCCTTGACCCATTAAGTGGATTAGATTGCTTGTTGCCATTGTCCTTTTGGCTTCTGCTTTATTCTTAAATATTTTACCCTTTTATACTATGGATATAATATACGTGCATTATTGCGTATGGCATGCACGCACACAGACCTGCAATCCCAATTGGCCTGACAACCCTAGCCCTTCTGTTTTATAAGAGGACCGTGTTCAAATCTCTTATCAGAGTCATCAATCCTTCCCTGGAGCGACAGCAGCAGCTGAAATCCTCTGAGAAATGGCACGTCACAAGCTCAGCTCAGGGCTCCTTGTAGAGCTACACTCAGCAAATTGAAGATCGTGCTCCCTATTAAGCTCCTGGCTGGTGCACCATGGTAGATTCATTTTCAGGAACAGCTTGGGCCCCCTCCCCTTTTCTGTCTTGCACATAATAATCACTCCTCCAGCCTACAGGAGCTGCGGCAAGGAAAAAAAATCAGCTCAGGACAAGTCCTGATGATGTTATTAGCATGAAACTAGCTGCTCTTCTGTGTTTAGGAAAAAGTTAAAGAGGGAAAAATAATAGGGGGGAGATGAATTCAGCCCTGACACTTGAAGCCAAAAAATAGATCCAGCAAGGTTGGCTGTAGACACAATCAGCTTCCGTTTTAATTCCGTTAAATACGCACCATGTGTGGCGTTCTATGCTGGGCATCGGGAATGCAGAGTTGAGCCAGACAGATGCTCATGGCAGCAACTAGTCAAGGAGACACATAGTTAAACAAGAAATCTTAGCGAAGGGTAGTAGCAACTGCTGTGACGTATGTGCTTATTATTAATACATGAGCATCCAGAAGGTGCACCTAAGTGTTCTAGAGGAATCAAGCAAAGCTGCCTTGAGGAAGCGATGTTTAGATTCAGACTTGGCAGAGGAGTAGAAGAACTAGTTTCCCAGGGAGCTCCCTGTTTTTCAGTAGGCAGTGAGGACTGCTTGGTGGCTTGGCTCCAAGACGGCCACCATCAATTCCTGTCCTCTTGCACAAGCACACCATTCTCCGGTGAGAAGTGGAATTTATTTCCTTCTTTTTGAATGTGGGCTGGACTTAGTGGCTTGGGTGGACAATATAATATGGCAGAAGTGATGTTCTGGGACTTTCAAGAGCATCTCCGGGGAAAGTCAGTGACCAAGTAAGCAGTCCAGCTATCCTGAGACCACCCCGCTGTGAGAAGCTGCAGTTATGTGATGATACATTAGAGGTTGAGATGCCGTGGGGTGTGTGCGTGCATGCGTGTGTGTTTGTGGCAGGGAGGTAGTGGGGGAGAGAGAGAGACATCAAGGCCCAGAGTTGTGAGTGAAGATGCCAGCTTGGAAGTGATCCCCGAGCCCCAGCTGATGCTGTGTGACAAACCACCCAGCTATATCTTCTCTGAATTCCTGTCCCACAAAATAAAATGTTTGTTATAAGCCACTAAACTTTCAGTCACTTGTTATGCAGTAATAGGTAACTAGAAGGGAATTGGCACCACCTGAGAAATTGCACCTAAGGCACTACACCTGATGAGATCCTGGACTTTAAAATCTGAGCCCAATGCCATAAAGGTGTGAGGCTTGGAAGTCTTAGCAGGAGTGAGTGTGTTTTGCATGTGGGAGGCTTGTGAATCATTTAATTGGTAGTCCGATGGTTGACTGTGGAGACCAGTCTCCAAAGATGGCTTTCCCATGAACCAAGCCTCCCAGTGTTCCCACCCTTCTGGAGCCTTCTCCCCTTGCATCTGTGACTTCCTTTGGGCCAAGAAAATGTATCAGAAGTGATCATTTGTGAGGTTGGAAGCCTTGTAGCTTTGTCCCGAGCCTCTTGGAATGCTTACCTGATGCTGCCTCTTGAAACCCAGCTGTTTTGAAGTCCAGCTATGGAAGCCCCACCCTCATGGAGGCCACGTGTGGGCACTCTGCCTTAAAGTCCCACTTGGGCTTCCAGTCTTCACTCGGCATCGACTGCTAGCCGTAAGTGAACCATCTTAGTCATTCAGCTCGGTCAACATTCGGATAGCGACGGTCCTATCTGACCTGAGAGATCCCGACTTAGGACCACGTACTTTGGATGAATTAGCCCCAGAACCACGAAAGGTAATAATTAACTGTTAATTTTTTTTCAACCTTTTTTTTTTTTTGGAGACAGAATCTTGCTCTATCACCCAGGCTAGAGTGTGGTGGTGTCATCTTAGCTCACTGCAACCTCAAACTCCTGGGCTCAAGTGATCCTCCTGCCTCAGTCTCCCAGGTAGCTGGGGCTACAGGTGTGTGCCACTGCACCCAGATAATTTTTGCATTTTTTGTAGAGATGAGGTCGCACTCTTGCTGGGGCTGGTCTCAAACTCCTGGCCTTAAGCAATCCTCCAAGATAACTGTTGATTAAAACCACTAAGTATTGGGGTAGTTTATTGTGCCACAATAGAAGAGAAACCATTGCAATTAATGTTTAATTTGGAAGAATCCATTACGAAGCCTAATGTAGGAAAAGAATTTAGACTTGGTCAACCCCCCAAAATTTGAGAAATTAAAATGTAGCATTCTAGATACTGAAAGGTAAATAAACTCTTTTAGGTTAGTTGGAAATTATTTGCAGATTATCATGTCATTGATCATGATTTTATTTTGTTCTACTTCAATGTTGGGTTACATACTCTTCCCCCTAATTTATTTTTAGTGGTGAACAACACAAAAACGTCTATCAGGTGCCTATCGTCCACATGTGTTAGCAATCAAAGCATCAGTCAATCCATCAGCAAATAAGAGTTTAATGATCTCATATGTGTGGCATACATATGGCACAGTCTCTGTTATTAGATACCCTAAGCATTTCCTAATAATGTCTTTCTAGGTAGTTGGTGGGAAAACACAAATCTCTGAGCAGGAGGAGATGTTACAATCTATCACGGGGTCTGGCACATAGCAGATCTTCAGTAACTCTCAATTCAGTGAATCACGTGGGAAGTCAGTGCCAAATGCTGGTCACTAACTCAAGTCCAGGTGGAGCTGTTCCTTCTGCAACTCTTAAAGACTATATATGCCTCAGGTGCTGGCCTGCAAGTCTCAAAGCTCTTTAATCAGTGTCAGGATCAGGGAGGTCAGAACTAATAATGTTTGAAATATTTATATGCACACATACATATGAAATCTCCCCTCCCTTTCACCCCCTTCCCCTTCCTTTTTGTGCAAGAGAATTGTCAGACACTATAAGGTTTATAGAAATGTTTATTTGTAGCCTGAGCTCTTAAGCATGCCCAAGATTCCGAATTACTCAATCCTTCCTTTTTAAAAGGTTGAGTGAAACAGTATATTCTAGAGCAGTTTAAACTTCAGAAGGAAAAGCCCTTAATAAATACAAAGCAGCATGAAATAAAATCAGTCTAAGCACTTCCCTGGACTACAGCAATCTTATACGTGAACTCAGACATAGAGACAGGGGGCTGGTTCAAAGCACAGGCAACAAGTTATTTATGCCTAAGCATCGAAAGTGGCCAACTTGTCTGACACTTTGCCTGCAATTTCACCAAGAAAGGCATTTCTTTGGAATTGGCATTTTATTCACAAGACATTTGTTTGCAAATGTATCATACAAAAGGGGTAATTGAATCACGAGGAAACCAAAAAAGAACAAGATCATGAATACATGGGCAGCAAGTGAGGTGAGGATGGAGATATCTGGAACCTCCATGTGACAGGTGGAGGCGGAGGACATAGAACCACCGCTTTACACATTTGCTGAAAAGTTGCCTTCAAATGGAGAATCAGACAGCAAAATTACAGTGAATCCTTCAGTATAGCAACACAGGGCAGTGGGAAGGGAATGGTGGAAAATTCAGGAAGGGAACAGAGACTCATCGCTCTACTTTAATCTGTTTCATCTTTCCTTACATTCATGAACATGCCTAATTTTTGCTTTTTAAAAAGTTTTCAAGATCCGCTAGACCTTTCTGATATTATTTTCACTTACTGACCATAGATGTAACCTCAGGGAGAAGATGTTACCCCTTGGTAGCCATGACTCTCTGTGCTTGCCAAGGTCAAGTAGAGAAGACACAAACTGGCCTTGGATAGGGAACCCTAGGAAGCCCTCCCGACCTCGATTCCCACCGGCGCCATGGAAGTAGGAAGGCGGTGTCTCAAGCCCGCATCAAAGGGTTATCCATTCATACAGAACATCTCTGTAATGACCCATACCCTGTAAAAAAAAATAGTAGGTTAGTGACAGGACATGCAGCATGAACAAGCCTGCACTCTTGGTATCACTTCCCAGTTATCACTGCCTGGGGTTCCAGGTAGATCCAGGTGTTCTTGACAATTGGAAGCAAAGATAATCCACCTCCCCACAAACCGACAGTACCAGGAAATACCAAGATTGCATAAATCCCAAGCACCTCATCTCTAACTGTAATATAAACATGAAGGAAACATATATTACTTTAAAGGAAAAATAGGCGAGGTACCTGGGTTTAAATGATCTATCACAAAGGCGCTATCAAAGGGAAGAAGAAAACATATTTGTTAGAATGTTTTTTTTTTTTCTTCAGTGACAGGCTTTTAACTAGCTTAATGAGAAAAAGGGATCTTCTTATTCAAATCTGAATAATATTTGGGAGTCTAGGGAGTCTCACGGAATCTCAGATCAGGATTACAGATGGGCTCCAGGAAGAGCTGGAACAAGCAATATAACTAACTCATCACACTCTCTCTGTCTTCATTTTTCATTTGTCCTGCTTAGTTTCTCATTTTTCTCTCTCTTCAGATTGGCGGTCTCCGTGTCTCCTAAAGACAAGGCACGTGGTCATGGAGTGAGCTTTAAAGCGTGTGCTTCAGGCACTGGAATGATACTGACTTTAAACTCTTGTCTCAAGCCCCCAGATTGTAGGAAGGGGCTCTGATCGGCTTACCCCAGATCAGAGGTCGAGGCTGGACCAATCACCTGTGGTCTGGGGCTAGAGTCACAGAGGGTAGAATGGCTGCTCCTGATGTTACCATAGCAACAGTCACTATGGGGATGTGAATGAGGGGATAGGGCTTATTGCCTCCCGAAAAGCCAGAGAGAAAGTAAGACCAGATGGTGGGGTGGGCATAACATGACCGCTAGGAGACCATTTCTGCAAGAACTGAGTGCCCCTCAAGTCCTGTTTGAGGATCCCTCTACTTAAAGCTTCTCAACAGAGATGTTTGTTGAGTCACGGCTGAGACTTCACCTACATTCTCACTGATGGCACCGAAGTGTGTCCCCACCAGACCTTCCTCTCTCGCATGCTCACCCGTCATAGCTTCACCTGCTTTCCCAGTGACCTCTGGGAAGGGAATAAGAACACGACCGCCACCTGCAGACCCCCACTTCACGACCGTCTCTGTTCTCTCGACTCCTCACCCAGCATTCCCTGAGACTGACAGAGGAG